>JAKUCV010005147.1:0-22804 GCA_028386065.3 Turnera subulata
TTGTAATCTGAATTCTACAAGTGAAATAAAGATACATTGAGTGTTTTTCACTTCACAAAGTGTTCCTTGACTTGTTCAAATCGTGTTCAAGTCAAGTGTTTGAGGGAAATTGAGAGAAAACCAATGCAACAGTAACCAAGAAAACCAACCTTCGTTTTCTGCAGATTTCTGGAAACTGTCCAGAAAACATCGATGTTTTTTGCATTCGGCAATTTTTATCAAAACACCCAAACATCGATGTTTTAAACCCAACATCGATGTTTTGAACCCAACATCGATGTTTTAGACCCAACATCGATGTTTTTTGCATTCGACCGATTTGTTCAAAGTTCCAGTATCCTAAAAACATCGATGTTGAACAGAAAACATCGATGTTCTTGAGCAAATTTTGAATTAGTTGAAGATCAAAGCCAACATACGTCACCCCTCAACTTGCAAGGGGCATTAGGCTCCCCAAATCCCGCACAATCTTCATTAGCTTTTCCAACCTAATTCTGTTCTTATCGTTATAATATTTCAAATATTTGTGCAACTTCTGTATCTTATCGTTTTTTTTAGTAATTCTGAATCTTATCTTGTATTTGCCATAAATATAGCTTTTACTTCTGTACCAAATATATGAACAATACTATTTTCCTGGTTAGCTTTCTGTGTAATTCAACTTTTATGACATCTTTATAGATTCTCTTTGCAGTACCCATCAAAATGTCAAAGATTTTGACAAATGTTGTAGTTTTAGTAAACATTACTTCAGATGATTACTTTAAAATATTCCAGTTGGAGGGCACCGAGTCTGTCCATTTGGAAATATTGATATTGCAAATTAAATTTGCAATAGTCAGGTACATATGAACTAAAGAAAGAGTTGACTAGCATATAATCGAACAGATCACACCAATTATTAACCAAACCAGAATCAAACTGAAGCAAAACTAATAATGCAAGTTTCAAAGTGATTTTGACAAAATAACTAGTGAACGCATTGACGACCAATTTCTAACTAACTTTGAGACTGTTTACTGCTGCTTTAGTTGAAGTTGACAAATGTTCCCAAAAAAAATTGTCAATGCTCTATTAAGCTAATAATAATAAAATTGGTTACAACAATTTCTAACCACCAGTGGTAGTTTAAGACTGGTTACTGCTGCGTGCGCAACTTACTTGTTGAGGCTGACAAGTGACAACAATTTTTTGCCCTAACCTATGCTCTATTTAGCTAATAGTATATAATTGATATCTTAAAGAAAATTAGGTATCTTCCCTCTATTTTACTAACTCAATACTTTCAAAATTAATTTACTCCGATATCTCATAGGACTTCCATTCTTGAAAATTTTTTAGATTCTTACACAGCGAGACTATTACTCTCGTAATACAATAAATCTCCTCATCTTAAAACTCTTGAGGTTGAATTTAAACCTCTTAGTAAATTATTTTATAAATCCTCATATATTAGCAATGTTATGATAATTACTGTGCATTTACTTGCATCCAATTGCAAAGCAACACTATGAGATAGCTAGAAGTCGTAAAATACACCGGCGTGGACTTTGGTTTGGTTATATCATAATTACAAATTTGTGTACTAATTAATATTATTTACATAATATTTTTATTTTTAAAATTAAGAAATTAAAATGTAGAATATCTTATCATATTAATCAAAAATTTCAAAAATCATTCTTTGATAATTACCCAATATACTAATATTTATTTTTACTTAAATTTTAAAACTAATATTTAATTAATTAAATAAAATAATACATGGTAATAATGATGAGTTAAAAAGTTTTTTTTATGTCCCTCTAGTTTATCGATTTTGCATTTGTTATCCCTCTTCATTTATTTTTCCTCTTGTTGTCTTTCAACTTACACTTTACCGAGTCATGTTGTTTATTTTACATGCTATAGTGGGTGGGTAGTTATGATGTCGACACGTGTCTGTGAGGCCCGCACCATTCCTTTTTCTTTCTTTTTTTGGCTTAATACCTTACTTCACCCACTAATTTGCCACTCATTTTGATTTTAACCCACCAATTAATCTTGTCTTGATTTTAACCTATAATTTAGCCTTTACCAATTGTTTTGGCCCACCCATCAAACTGATCAGATTAAGCTGGTTGACAGCATGTGTCAGAATTTTAGTGGTTCGCTTCCCATGTTGAATCTGTGTAATAAATATTAAATAACTCATAAAATAAAAACATGAAAAAGAATAGATTACGTAAAGGTTGTCCATTCTCCTTGTAGTGATTATTGTCTCACAAAACCAAAAAAGAAAATTCCTCTCATCTGCAGAGAATTTGATTTGAGAAAAACATACCAACTTCTAGAATTTCCACCACCCACAACAAATCCTCACCTTACTCTCTTTTGATTTCTTTTCCTTGATTGGCTCACAACAAAAGCCTCAATCACAACAAATCTCACTTGTGCTAATTTGCTTTTGGACTGGTAGTTACAGTGAGTATAAGAAGGATAATTGCTAAAGAATGGAACGGATAATGGGTTCTTGAAAGAACCATTTTTGATGGGTTGATGGAATTGCAAAACAAGGTAGAAGATGGCATTTTGGAAATGAAAAAATAAGAAAAACTCCATACTTCCTTGGTTGGCTTTATCAAAACTGAAGCCGGTTATAAAAAAAAAATAATAAATTCTGGTAGTACATGTGAGAGGAAAGTCCCAATGAACAATACAATAAGAGGTGAAGGCTTTCTGTATTTGTTTGTTTTGAGGGAGAAGATGAAAGACCTGCAAAAATGGAGAAACAGAGAGAGAGAGAGAGTGCGTGAAATGAGGAGGAAGAAAGGATAGAATTTTTTGTGTGCGATATGGCAAATAAACCACTAAAAAAACTGACGTCAAAATAATTGGTGCACCCCAAATCATGGGTTAAAATCAAGACAAAATGAACTCATGGGTCAAAATCAAAATGAGTGCTAAATTAAGGGGTGAAGTAAGGCATTAAGCACTTTTTTTTTCCAAAATCCTCCTAATTTGAGAAAAAAAACGTTTTGAATTAAAAAAGAAATTCTTTTTGCTCAAGATTGCCCTTTTTCTTAAAATTGATTTTTATTATTGCAAATAAAGTGGAACACGCAGTATCATTCATGTAACAGCCCGGGTAAAAATTTGAATTTTTACCGGGACTGTAAAAGTCATTATACAGTGATTTACCTTTGAATTTAATCTTGGGTAATTAATTCAAGGTAAATCGGGCGTCATTTTTCGTAACCGAGGATTTTCCCGTGCTCGGGACTTTTTCCGTGGATTTTTCGGACCTAAATTGGTATATTTCGGGTCCCGGAATCCTCAGAAAAATCACACCAAAAAATAACTAAAGGGGTATCAATTATTTTCTGGTCCGGATCGGACTCGCCTGCATTATTGATGGCGGCTAAGGTTGTGTATAAAAGCAGGAGAAGAGCAGGGAAGAGGAAGAAAGGAAGAGGAGAGGAAGGAAAGAAAAAAAAAGAGAAAAAAAAAAGAAAAGGAAAAAAAAGAAGAAAAGAAATAAAAAAAGAAATTAAAAAAGAGAAAAACCGAAAAAAAAAAAGAGAGAGGAAGAAGAAAAGAAAAGAATAGGGAAAGAAAAAAAGAAATGGAAAAGAAAATAAGGAAAAGAAAGAAGGAAATGAAAAAAAAAAACAACCACTATTCACCGTCACCCCTGCTACTGTTCACCTGTAGCATCTCTGCGCTGCATCTCGTCACACCGCCGCTACCAGCCTTTTCTCCTCGCCGTCGCCTTCTCTACGCCGCTGACCCCGTGCTTTTCCGTCCACCGACGCGCCGCCGAGGGTCGTTGACCCGCGAGCAGACCCGGCGGATCTGCTTCTCCCGTGCTCCTGCTCAGCCGCCGCGCCCAGCTTCCGGCCTCCTTCGCGTCACCTTCATCCGCCGCACGCCCTGCCTCGCTCGCCTTCCTCCTGCCTCGATCCGTGCCGCCGCCGTTGAGCTCATCCAAGGTGA
Organism: Turnera subulata; assembly: GCA_028386065.3. NCBI lineage: Eukaryota > Viridiplantae > Streptophyta > Magnoliopsida > Malpighiales > Passifloraceae > Turnera > Turnera subulata. Next base: position 3,976 of record JAKUCV010005147.1, read on the forward strand.
GCAGACCCGCGACCCGCGTTCGACCCGGACGCTTGTGGTCGGGTTGCTACCTAGGTTAGGCTGTGGCTGGTGTCGGGCCAGGCCTAGGGAGTGGGCCTGTGCTTCGGGCCTGCTACCTTGGTCTGGGCTGCTATTCTTGGCCCAGTCCAGTTTTATTTTTTTTAAAAAAACAAAAAATATATAAATATTTATTTATTTTCTGGTATTTAATTTTTAAAAAATATATATTTATTTACTTTGAGAAAATTATGATCAGTTTAATTCTGGTATTTTGAGAAAAATATAAATATATATACATTGATAAATAATTAATTTATGTTTTATAAAAACTATTATTATTTGGAAAAAAAATGTATACCATGGAAATATTTTCTGGAAAATTTATGTATATGTTATTTTCCATACAAAATTATGGTAACTGATTGCCTTTTGGAAAATATGTAATTATGGTGTACAAAGTAATAGTTTTGAAAATATATAATTACTTTGATATATAATTGTTTGGAAAAGTATTTTACCTTAGGAAAATATATATATGTATATTTATAATTCGTATTTATTTTCAGAAAAATAAGTTTATATAATTATATTTACCGGAAATATGGTTTTCTAATATAATAATATTTGGTAATTATATTTTGGCAAGAAATATATTTTATGGAAATAATTTCGGGAGAAATACATATATACGATATAATTTCTAGGAAAATTATATTGTTATTATTTTTTTTTGGAAGACAAAGTATAATTATTCTCTAAAAATATTTAAAGGAGAGTTTTAATTAAAGTATGGTACCGAAATTATATTCGGATATACGTACGGAATAATATTTTCGGTAAAAGATGATAATAAAGGATATGAACCAGGATGGGTTTATTTCGCAGTATTGGCTTCATAGTATACCGATTATGTGCATTTATGTGAGCATGTTGTTTTGTTGTATAGGTTATGATATCGGGCAGTTTCCCGAGGAGCCGGCCTTGGACCGGTCATTACCTTCAGAGTTGAGTAATCGGCTAAGGTGAGGATGGATTTCCTTCAATATGTGCCTGTATTACTCGGTTTTTGTGTATGATGATTATTGCACTATTGATCGTTGTATTTATTGTGGTTTGATTCAGGATGTTTATCCCATCGTCTTGATTGTTGTCGGGATGTTAATCCCAGTGTCTTGATTGTTTTTGGGATGTTTATCCCCGTGTTGGGTTTTGGATGTTTATCTCGGTGTCATTGGTTTAAAGAATAATGGATTAAATAGTAATTTGTGATAAGGATGTCGATCTTCGGTTTTGGATGGGATGTCTATCTCGGTATTTTGGTTAGGGATGTTGATCCTTGTGATTTGGTTTTGAATGATGATAATATAATTGTCACGTGGTAAGTAGTGGTACGACTCGATGGTTTAAGACTGTTTTGTGGTGGCCATGACCTGGATTACTTGTGATAAGCATGTCTATCCCGTGAATATATTTGGGATGTCTATCCCTGGGTTACTATATTGGGATGTCGATCCCTGGGCTCTCTTGGTTTGGTCTGGCACCCGAAATATGTTGAGAACCAGGTCTGACCCCTAGCTTATCCATGACGGGGCCTGGAAAGATAAAATTGGAAATTGGATTTTGTTTAAGTCTTTTTGGTCTTGGACCAGTTTTGGGTCGTGTCTTTTGGTTTGGTATAATTTGGCGGTTTTTGCCTGTTTTCGGCCTTGAGCAATTTTTAGTGTTGCATATTGATTGTCTATCCATGGTTGGTGGGCACTTCGGACTCACCCCTCACCTGCGGGTTTTCTTCCTGTAGGTTGAGTTATTTGTGGTTCAGGCTTGATGCATTCCAGACAAGCTGTAGTGTTATCCCTTGGACAGGACTCAGATCCATAGTTTGCATCAGTGTCGCATGCAGTGTCTTGTGAGTTATTAAGTCTTCCGCTGTGCTACTTATTGTTATTGTTGGGCCTTGGGCCGATTGTGATGTTATTGATGTTTATATTTTGGGCTGTTGAGCCAGAATTACTGATGTATACACTGTATGTTGGGCTTTGTTTGGTTGGGTCGTTATAGTTCTGGCACGTGTTTACTGTGTATGGTAAATACGGGTCGGGGCGTTTCATTTTGGTAGCGGAGAGGGCGTTAGTTCTTGTTGGGTAGTCCTTCTGTGTTTGATGTTCTTGTTTGCATAGTTCGCTCCATTTGTTTATTATTTTATATCATTTAGTTAGTACATGATGGATCTAGTCGAGGGACGCCAGCTTGCCACAGAATATACACATAAGAGGTAATTGATGCCATAAATAAGCGGAAACATAAATATTATTAATATCACTAATATTATTATTACAAACATTAATATTACATTGATATTTTATATAAAAAAAAACATTCATCTTCTCGGAACAACGTTGACCCTGAAGCTATTGGGGTCATTGTTAATGTTGACCCTGATGCTGTCGTTCCACGAGAACCACATGCCGCCCGTGTTGTTCTGGCCAGGAAGCTCGAACCGGTTTGCTGGAGGGAACCGGAGTGGGATGACACCGTGATCGTCTTCAGGCTGCCACTGGGTCTCCGTGAGAACAACCATGTTGGGCTTGTACTGGTTCTTCAGGTCCCTCAGGGTACGCGAGAACTCCTTGGAACGCCTACCGATTCCTCTGCAGTTCCACACCAGTAGTCAGGCCTTCGGCCAAGTTGCGGGTAACCGAGTGACTCTGGGCATGCTCTGGGCAGTCATCGAGAGCTGGTAGTAGGTACCTTGGTCCAGGAAATGGCAAGTGGGCTCTAGGTTGAATTCCTGAAGTCTATAAGACATGAAAAACATGACGGAATTGGCCGAGCCGTAGAAGGAGGTCCTCAGAGTACCTTGGTCCTCTAGGAAGAACGTCTCCTCCATGGGAGTGATGAAGAATCTGGAGGAGTAGAGTTCGTCGACGAAGACCAGACAGGGCATCCTGCCGAGCTCGTTCGGTAGTTCCTCTGGACGTTCGTTGATCATACTGTAGGCCAGCCGGTTTCTCCTGCCTAGGGAGGCACCTTCGACGAAGAAGACGGATGATGGAGCAGACATTGTGTTTTGGACGCGTTGGTGTTTTGTTTTTTCTGAGTATTGTGGTTTTGTTTGCCTTCGCGTTTTGCTTGTTTTAAGATGCTTTGTGGTTTTTGCTTTTCGTTGTTTTGCCTTTTATAGAAAAATGTTTACATGTTTTTCAAAGTATAGACCCCACCTGTTCCCGAAAAAAATTTAAAAAAAAAGAAGAGAAGAAAAAAAAAGAAAAAAGAAGAAGAAGATGAAAAAAAATAATAAACACAGAAAGTGAAAAAAAAAAGGGAAAGAGAAGGAAGCAGTAAAAAAAAAAAGAAAGAAGAAGAAAAGAAGGTAAAGAAAAAGAAAAAAAATAAAATATTTTTTGGGGATAGGGAAAGTAGATTCTTTTCACAAAAATTTAAACCGTTTTCGATCTTCGAGGTCTTTGCTTTTTGAAAATTTCGTCGGTGAATGGATTTTGCTTTTTGAAAATTTTGCCATGGTTCGAAATTTTGCTTCGTTACTTTATACGTTTTTCGGGCTACAAACACAAGTGTTTTCCAACTCTTTTCCATCTCACGATTTTCTATCGCCTTAGCTACCTTGATTTATTCTTTTTATGACTTTTTCCTGCATCTTTTATCACATGCATTCGTGACCGTTGTGGCTAGATTGATGGGACCATACCTCGAGTAGAGCGCATGTGCGACAAGGTTACACTTGTTCGGACATCGTGGAGGGATACGAGACTTGACAGACGTTTTTGGCTCACGCGGAATTTGTGAACAAGTGGATAACATTTCTTTCGAGGGACACCGGACGTGCTCGTGACGTCATCGTCACCTTGCGAGATAACGGATGTCTTTTTCACGAGGGAAACAGACGTCATCGTTAGCTGTGCATGTCACATTTCTCGGGATCGAGGATGTTTACAACCGATCTAGAACGCCGAACATGAAAACATGTTTTTGTTTTAACTTCTTTATGTTTTGGTTTTATTAAACGAGTTTTGTTTTGTTTTTAATTTCTTTATGTTGGTTTTACTTTTTTTTTGTTGGTTCTGTTTTTAACATCTTTATGTTTGATTTTATTTTTCCTTCTTGATGGTTTTGTTTTGCTTTAAAATATTTTGCTTTTCTGTTTAACATGAGTTTTCATAATTTAACAAGAGTTTTGATTTAAAAATAAAACTTGTTTTATTTATTCATAACGGTTTTACAACAAAGAAGAAGTACTTTATTGGGTTACATGCTTCTCAAGGTCTTTTACAATTTTTTGGATGTTTTTCACATGAGGAAAGAGTTCCGCACATGCCAGTTCTATCTGCATCACCGCCGAGCTGACCTTCCTCAGTGAGACGTTCAGCTGCGATAGTGTCTGCAGTGGAGTGTTGCTTTCAGCCGTTGCTTTGCCCTTCCGATCTTCAGCTTCTTTGCCAGCACACTTCTTTTGCCTCTTAGGGAGACCACCACATCTTCCTTCAGACTGATGGTGTCTGACTTGAACCGCTTCTTGGGAGGTTCTTCATCGGAGCTTGTCGGGAAAGCAGTACCACCGATGTAGTTGTTATCCTTAGAGTCAGAGGTAGTTCGAGATCGGATTGGAGAGTCCATGGTTGAGAGTGAGTTCTCAGTTGTGAGGTTTGGTTTATATAAGAGGAGGAGATGCCGCTTAAGGGTATAAGCGGTATCTCGTATTGAGTTTGGACACCTGGCAGAGTGTGCCAGAAGCTTATCGTGGTAGGACCCACGGATAAGACAGAATTTCGAGGACAAAATTTTTTTAAGGTGGGTAGACTGTAACAGCCCGGGTAAAAATTTGGATTTTTACCGGGACTGTAAAAGTCATTATACAGTGATTTACCTTTGAATTTAATCTTGGGTAATTAATTCAAGGTAAATCGGGAGTCATTTTTCGTAACCGAGGATTTTCCCGCGCTCGGGATTTTTCCGTGGATTTTTCGGACCTAAGTTGGTATTTTTCGTGTCCCGGAAGCCTCAGAAAAATCACACCGGAAAATAACTAAGGGGGAATCAGTTATGTTCTGGTCCGGATCGGACCCGCCTGCATTATTGATGGCGGCTAAGGTTGTTTATAAAAGCAGGAGAAGAGCAGGGAAGAGGAAGAAAGGAAGAGGAGAGGAAGGAAAGAAAGAAGAAAAAAGAGAAAAAAAAAAGAAAAGGAAAAAAAAAGAGAAGAAAAGAAAAAAAAGAAATTAAAAAAAGAGGAAAACCGGAAAAAAAAAGAGAGGAAGAATAAAAGAAAAGAATAGGGAAAGAAAAAAAAAAGAAAATAAGAAATGGAAAAGAAAATAAGGAAAAAAAAAAGAAGGAAATGAAAAAAAAAAACCAACCACTGTTCACCGTCACCCCTGCTACTGTTCACCCGTAGCGTCTTCGCGCTGCTTCTCGTCACACCGCCGCCACCAGCCTCTTCTCCTCGCCGTCGCCTTCTCTACGCCGCTGACCTCGAGCTTTTCCGTCCACCGACGCGCCGCCGAGGGCCGTTGACCCGCGAGCAGACCCGGCGGATCTGCTTTTCCCGTGCTCCTGTTCAGCCGCCGCGACGCCGCGCCCAGCTTCCGGCCTCCTTCGCGTCGCCTTCATCCGCGCACGCCCTACCTCGCTCGCCTTCCTCCTGCCTTGATCCGTGCCGCCGCCGTTGAGCTCATCCAAGGTGAGCAGACCCGCGACCCGCGTTCGACCCGGACGCTTGTGGTCGGGTTGCTACCTAGGTTGGGCTGTGGCTGGTGTCGGGCCAGGCCTAGGGAGTGGGCCTGTGCTTCGGGCCTGCTACCTTGGTCTGGGCTGCTATTCTTGGCCCAGTCCAGTTTTATTTTTTTAAAAAAAACAAAATATATATAAATATTTATTTATTTTCTGGTATTTAATTTTGAAAAAATATATATTTATTTACTTTGAGAAAATTATGATCAGTTTAATTCTGGTATTTTGAGAAAAATATAAATATATATACATTGATAAATAATTAATTTATATTTTATAAAAACTATTATTATTTGGAAAAAAATGTATACCATGGAAATATTTTCTGGAAAATTTATGTATATGTTATTTTCCCTACAAAATTATGGTAACTGATTGCCTTTTGGAAAATATGTAATTATGGTGTACAAAGTAATAGTTTTGAAAATATATAATTACTTTGATATATAATTGTTTGGAAAAGTATTTTACCTTAGGAAAATATATATATGTATATTTATAATTCGTATTTATTTTCAGAAAAATAAGTTTATATAATTATATTTACCGGAAATATGGTTTTCTAATATAATAATATTTGGTAATTATATTTTGGCAAGAAATATATTTTATGGAAATAATTTCGGGAAAAATACATATATATGATATAATTTCTAGGAAAATTATATTGTTATTATTTTTTTTGGAAGACAAAGTATAATTATTCTCTAAAAACATTTAAAGGAGAGTTTTAATTAAAGTATGGTACCGAAATTATATTCGGATATACGTACGGAATAATATTTTCGGTAAAAGATGATAATAAAGGATATGAACCGGGATGGGTTTATTTCGCAGTATTGGCATCATAGTATACCGATTATGTGCATTTATGTGAGCATGTTGTTTTGTTGTATAGGTTATGATATCGGGCAGTTTCCCGAGGAGTCGGCCTTGGACCGGTCATTACCTTCAGAGTTGAGTTATCGGCTAAGGTGAGGATGGATTTCCTTCAATATGTGCCTGTATTACTCGGTTGTTGTGTATGATGATTATTGCACTATTGATCGTTGCATTTACTGTGGTTTGATTCGGGATGTTTATCCCATCGTCTTGATTGTTGTCGGGATGTTAATCCCAGTGTCTTGATTGTTTTTGGGATGTTTATCCCCATGTTGGGTTTTGGATGTTTATCTCGGTGTCATTGGTTTAAAGAATAATGGATTAAATAGTAATTTGTGATAAGGATGTCGATCTTCGGTTTTGGATGGGATGTCTATCCCGGTATTTTGGTTAGGGATGTTGATCCTTGTGATTTGGTTTTGAATGATGATAATATAATTGTCACGTGGTAAGTAGTGGCAAGACTCGATGGTTTCAGACTGTTTTGTGGTGGCCATGACCTGGGTTACTTGTGATAAGCATGTCTATCCCGTGATTATATTTGGGATGTCTATCCCTGGGTTACTATATTGGGATGTCGATCCCTGGGCTCTCTTGGTTTGGTCTGGCACCCGAAATATGTTGAGAACCAGGTCTGACCCCTAGCTTATCCATGACGGGGCCCGGAAAGATAAAATTGGAAATTGGATTTTGTTTAAGTCTTTTTGGTCTTGGACCAGTTTTGGGTCGTGTCTTTTGGTTTGGTATAATTTGGCAGTTTTTGCCTGTTTTCGGCCTTGAGCAATTTTTATTGTTGCATATTGATTGTCTATCCTTGGTTGGTGGGCACTTCGGACTCACCCCTCACCTGCGGGCTTTCATCCCGTAGGTTGAGTTATTTGTGGTTCAGGTTTGATGCATTCCAGACAGGCTGCAGTGTTATCCCTTGGACAGGACTCGGATCCATAGTTTGCATCAGTGTCGCATACAGTGTCTTGTGAGTTATTAAGTCTTCCGTTGTGCTACTTGTTGTTATTGTTGGGCCTTGGGTCGGTTATGATGTTATTGATGTTTATATTTTGGGCTGTTAAGCCAGAATTACTGATGTATACACTGTATGCTGGGCTTTGTTTGGTTGGGTCGTTACAATTCTGGCATATTTTTACTGTGTATGGTAAATACGGGTCGGGGCGTTTCAATTCACCAAGGAGATGACTGGATAATGTACAACTTAGCTGCAAGATTAACACAAAAAGGAAGAGTGATCAAACAAGATTGAGCACAACAAACAAGCTAAAAAATTCCCTTATATTTTGGTAACCAATCTATCAAAACAATTGGTTACCAATCTAACCAAAACTCCGATTCTCACATACCTCGCAAAAATAAAATAAATCTTCCTTTAATCTACAAATTCCCAATTCCATATCCTAACCTTAAAATCCAGAAAACTCCGATTCTCACATGCCTCGCAAAAATAAAATAAATCTTCCTTTAGTCTACAAATTCCCAATTCCATATCCTAACCTTAAAATCTAGCTCAATTCGTAACCCTCCACAACCACAAGTACTGCCTTTTCCATGACAGGGCAACAACCAAGCCGTAATTCCCTCCCTCTATTTCATCCTCAACGGCAAGCTCCTTCATCAATCCAACCCTGAAATCGCCCCCTTCTCAACCTTCATTCTATACCTGGGCTTCTTGGGCGGCAAGGGCGATGGCGGCACCACCGCGACTGACTTTGTTTTCTTTAGAGAAGAAGAGCGTTAATGGGGAGGAGAGCGGCCTGAACGACAGAGGAGCAAAAGGGGAAAAGAAGGAGAGAAGAGCAAAAGAGGGGGAACAGAGGAGGAGAATGAAGGAGGAATGGCGAGGTGGAAGCAATGACAAAGGAGGAGGGTTGTTGGTGAGGGGTGAGGCGGCGGCTCATCGTAAGGGAGAAGAAAAAGAAGATGCGGATGGTGGTGGCAGTGGGGAAAGGGTTGAGCAGAGGGGATACGCTTCTATTTTTTCCTTTGAAAAAAATTTAATTAGTGTTTTTTTTTTCTATTTGGTAAGTTTGAACTTTGAGGAAACTTCGACCAAAAAAACGAGTTTGAGGGATTTCTTAGAGAATATTAATTTTATTAGTGGGTTAAAAATTTTTTCAAAATTAGAAAAAGCAGAAAATTGAAAAAGAAAAGGAAATGGTGAAGGCTCATAAACACGTGTCAGCACCACAATTGTTCACCTGTTGCATATGACCCTTAAATGCAAAATCGATTAACTGGAGGGACATGAAAAATTTTTTAACCAATAATGATGAAGAATTGAAGATGCATAAAAAAAAAATATAATCAATTTAAATTGAAAAGACTTACTCCCAAGATCTTATCATCTTATCAATGTCTTATCATTATTTTAAAAAAGAAAAAAAACTATATAACAATAACCAAGTTAAAACTTGATGTTGTGCAAAAAGAGATGTATGATGTGAATCCATATATCTAATTTATATTCTCTTAAACTTGCCAGATGTCATCTCTTAAATCTCTTTTAAGATGTATATTGCTATATATATATACTAGTACACACCCGTGGAATATACGGGCGTGGAATTTGAATATCTTACTATATTAATAAAAAATTTCAAGAATATTTCTTTGATAGTCACCGATTATATTGGTATTTATTTTTTAAAAATATAATTAATATTTAATTAATTACATAAAATAATAGAGAGAAATTAATGATAAAAATATATTAAAAAATTGAATCAATATAATTGAAAAGTTACTCTAAGATCTTATAATCTTATCACTATTTTTTAAAAAATATAAAAACATCCATATCTATATTTTTTAATACTTTTGTTGTACAAAAGGAGAGAGGGTATACTATGAAGCTAGATGTTTTGCTTGTATTGAAACGCCCCGACCCGTATTTACCGTCCATTAGTAAACACGTGCCGGAACTGTGACAACCCAACCAAAATAAGACCAGCATACAGTGTATACAATAGAAATCCGGGCTCAACAGCCCATAATAAAAACAGTAATAACAACTCAACTGGCCCAATGGCCCAACAATAATAAAACAGTGCACAGCAGAAGACTTATTAACTCACATAAACACTGTATGCGACAGATGCAAACTTTGGATCCAAGCCCTGTCCAAGGGATAACGCCGCAGCCTGTCTGGAATGCACCAATCCTGTACCAAAAGTAACTCATCCTACGGGATGAAAGCCCGCAGGTAAGGGGTGAGTCCGAAGTGCTCACCGACGAAGGAAAGACAATCAATATGCACACTATAAAACTCAAGGTCCAAAAACAGGCAAAAACCGCCAAATACATACCAAACCGAAAGATTGGACCCAAAACCCGGTCCAAGACCAAAAAGACTCAAATAAAATCCAATTATCCAATTTTATCTTTCCGGGCCCCGTCACGGATAAGCTAGGGTCGTACCAGGTTATCAACATGTTCCTGGTGCCAGATCAAAAGAACCCGGGATCAACATCCAATATCAAAACTCAGGGATCAACATCCCAATCAAACCGGCATCAACATGCCCATCACAAGTAACCCAGATCATGGCACCACAAAACAGTCTCAAACCATCCGGTCGTACCTCTACTTACCACGCGACAATTATATTATCATTATTCAAAATCAAGTCACAGGGATCGACATCCCTAACCAAAATACCGGGATAGACATCCCTATCCAAAATACCAAGGATCGACATCCTTGTCACAATTTATTAATTAGTCCATTATACTCATGGTCAAGACACGAAAATAAATATTCAAACCCAATCAAAATACTGGGATAAACATCTCGACAACAATCAAGACCATGGGATTAACATCCCGAGACAAACCACAACAAACACAATACTCAACCATGCAATAATCCACAAAACAAACTAGCCGAGTAATACAGGCACATATTGAAGGAAATCCATCCTCACCTTGGCCGATTACTCAACTCCGGAAAACAATGACCGGTCCGACGCCGGCTCCTCGGGAAACTGCCCGATATCCAAACCTATACCATAAAACAATATATACACATAAATGCACATAATCAGTATACTATGATGCCAATACTGCGAATTAACCCCATCCCGGTTCTTATCCGTTATTATTATTTTTTACCGAAAATATTTTACTGTATGTATTTCCGAATATAATTTCGGTACCATACTTAAATTAAAACTCCCTTTCAAAATATTTTCATAAAATAATTATAATTTCCAAAATAATAATCATCATAATTTTCCAGAAAAATAATAACCTATTTATAATTTTCAGAAAATATATAGTATTTATCTTTTCTAAATATATATAGTAATAATATTTTCCAACACAAAATATAATTAACTTTAATTTCCAAAATACATATTTATATACATATACCACAATCATAATTTTCCAAACGAAATAATATACATATTAAATTTCCAGAAATTATTTTCAAGGTATATATATATTTTTCTAAATATTATTAGTTTTTCTCCAAAACATAACTTAATTATTTATCAAAGTAAATATATCTATATTTTAATAAAAATGCCAGAGTTAAATTGGCAATAATTTTCTCAAAATAAATATATAATTTTTCCCAAAATTATACACCAGATTATTAATAAATATATATATATATATATATATATATAAATTGTTTTTTTTTAATTAAATGGACTGGGCTGAACAGGACCAGGCCCAGGCTCGCACTGTGTAAGCCCAGCCAGCCCACGCCCAAGCCCAAGCCAACCCAGCCCACACCGGTACACAAACCCAAACACAGCGCGACCCACCCGTCTAAAACGGGTCTGCAACTCGGGTTTCTCATCTGCAGCGGCGGCCGGCGGCGACACAGGCGCGAGGAAGAGCAGCGCGAGGTCGGTGAGGCTGGGGCGAGCTCGAGGGCGGTGGAAGGGCGGCTAGACGCGTCGCGACGGCGTAGAAGGAGGCGGAGGAAGAGGATCCGTCGGTTTCACCGCGAGTCAACGGCTCTTCTGTGCGCGTCCGGCGGCGGATGGCGACAGGGGAGGCGGGGTTCAGTCGGCGACGGCGTGAGGAAGACCAAGGTGGCGGCGGTGTGACGAAAGGCGGCCTGGAACTCGTCGCCAAGCACAGTAACCGGGGAGGGGAAGGTGACGGTACTGTTCACTCCCTTTTTTTCGATTTTCCTTTTTCCGAATTTTCTTAATTTCTTTCTTTTCTTTTCTGATTTTCTCTCCTTTTTTCTGTTTATTTATTTTTTTTCTTCCTTTCTCTCTTTTTTCTGTTTTTCTGTTTCTTATTTTATATTTTTTTCTTTTTCTCTTCTTTTTCTTCTTTCTCTTTTTTTTTTCTCTCTTTTCTTTTTCCTTTCTTTTTTTTTTTCTCTTCTCCTCTCTTTTTCTTTTCTTCTCCTCTTCCCCTCTTCTGCGTTCTTCTTCCTTTTATAAACCGTAAATTTACTGTTAACTTGTGAACTCAATAATGCAATAATCTGGAGCGAGTCCGGTCCGGACCAGAAAATAACTGATACCCCCTTAGTTATTTTCCAGTGTGATTTTCCGAGAAATTCCGAAACCCGAAAAATCTACGGAAAAATCACGAGCGCGGGAAAACTCTCGGTTTCGAAAAACAACTCCTGATTTACCTTGAATTAATTACCCAAGATTAATTCAACAGTAAATCACGGTAAAAAGACTTTTACAGTCCGGTAAAAATCCAAAATTTTTACCCGGGCTGTTACAGTCTACCCACCTTAAAAAGAATTAAGTCCCTGAAATTCCGTCTTATCCGTGGGTCCTACCACGATAAGCTTCTGGCACACTCTGCCAGATGTCCAAACTCAACCCAAGATACCGCTTATACCCTTAAGCGACATCTCGTCCTCTATAAAAACCAAACCTCATGACTGGCAAACTCACACACAGTCATGGACTCTCCACTGAGAACAAGAACAACCTCAGACTCCGAGAACAACAGCTACATCGGTGGCACTGCCTTCCCGACAAGCTCCGATGAAGAACCTCCGAAGAAGCGCTTCAAGACGAATATCGTCGGCCTGAAGGAGCACATGGTCGTTTCCCCAAAACGACGTAAGAAGAGTGGCAACAAGAAAGCTGAGGATAAGAAGGGCAAGGCGATAGCTGAAAGCAGCACTCCACAGCAGACGCTGACGCAGCTGAACGTCTCGCTGAAGAAGATCAGTTCGTCAGTGGTGCAAATCGAACTGGCGTGCGCGGAACTCTTCCCTCACATGAAGAACGTACAAAAACTTGTAAAAGATCTAGAGAAGCAAGTAGCTCCATAGAGCACTTCTTCTACCGTTGTAAAACCGTATGAAATAAATAAAATAAATTTCCTTTTTAATTCAAAATTCTTGTGTCACGAAATCCTGTATTAAAAAGAAAAACAAAACATCTCAAAGCAGATTAAAATCAACAATAAGGTTATAAAATCAAACATAAAGAAATTAAAAATAAAACTCGTTTAACAAAATCAAAACATAAGTAATTAACACAAAAACACGTTTTCATGATCGGCGCCCAAATCGGTCCTAAGCATCCTCGATCCCGAGAAACGTAACGTACGCAGCTAACGGTGACGATCACGAGAGTGTCCTATGTCCCACGAAAGGAACGTTACTCACTTGTTCACAATTTCTGCATGAGCCAAAAACGTCTGTCAAGGCTCGTATCTCTCCACGATGTCCGAACAGCTGTAAACTTGTCGCACATGCGCTCTACTCGACGTGTGGTCCCATCCGTCTAGCCTCAACGGTCACGGATGCATGTGATAAAAGATGCAGGAAAATATAGAAAAACCATGAAAAGAACGGACAAAGTAGCCAGAGCGAAAGAAAATCATAAGATGGAAAAAGGCTGAAAAATTCTGGTATGGTAGTCCGAAAAACGTGTAAAGTAACAAGATGAAACAACGGCAATTTCCAAAAGCAAAATCTTGAAAATCAAAAACGGTAATCACGCTCCCCATAAGAGTATAAAAGGAACGGAGCAGTGAGGTGTAAATCATCAAAAGCATTAAAAGCAAACAAAAGCGCTCAGAAAGACAAAACCCCAACGCTCAAAATAGAATACCCACTCGTCCAAACACGATGCCTGCTCCATCCTCCGTTTTCTTCGTCGAAGGTGCCAATCTTGGCAGAAGGAATCGTCTGGCCTACAACATGGTCAACGAGCGTGTTGAAGAGCTACCGAACGAGCTCGATAGGATGCCGCGTCTAGTCTTCGTCGATGAACTCTACTCGTCGCGGTTCTTCGTCACTCCCATGGAAGAGATGTTCTTCCTAGAGGACTGTGGCACTCTGAGGACCTCCTACTACGGATCGGCAAACTCCATCATGTTCTTCATCTCCGAAAGGCTACAGGAGTTCAACCTGGAGTCCACTTGCCACTTCCTGGAGCAAGGTACCTACTATCAGCTCTCGATGACGGCCCAGAGCATGCCCAGAGTAACTCGTCTGCCCGTAACTTGGCCAAAGGCCCGACTGCTGGTGTGGAACTGCAGAGGAGTCGCAAGGCGTTCCCAGGAGTTCTCACGTACTCTGAGGGACCTGAAGAACCAATACAAACCGAACATGGTTCTTCTGACGGAGACCCAGTGGCAACCTCAAGACGATCATGGTCTCATCCCACTCCGGTTCCCTCAAGCTAACCGGTTCGAGCTTCCCGGTCAGGACGGCAGAGGCGGCATGTGGTTCTCGTGGAGCGACAGCATCCAAGTCAACATCAACAACAACCCAACCAGCTTCAGGGTCAATGTCGTTCCAAGGCGTTAAATGTATTTTTATTTTTTTAAAAAAAATATCAATGTCATGTTTTTTTCTGTAATCCAAATATTAGTATTATTAATAATATTTATATTTTCGCTTATTTATGGCATCATTTACCTCATATGTGTATGCTCTGCGACAGTTGGCGTCCCTTGACTGGATCCATAATGCACTATCTAAAATGATATAAAATAATAACCAAATGGAGCGAACTATGCAAACAAGACATCAAACACACAAAGACTGCCCAACAAGACCTAACGCCCGCTCCGCTACAAAAATGAAACGCCCCGACCCGTATTTACCGTACACAGTAAACATGTGCCAGAACTGTGACAACCCAACCAAAATAAGACCAGCATACAGTGTATACAATAGAAATCCGGGCTCAACAGCCCATAATAAAAACAGTAATAACAACTCAACTGGCCCAATGGCCCAACAATAATAAAACAGTGCACAGCGGAAGACTTATTAACTCACATAAACACTGTATGCGACAGATGCAAACTATGGATCCAAGCCCTGTCCAAGGGATAACGCCGCAGCCTATCTGGAATGCACCATCCTGTACCAAAAGTAACTCATCCTACGGGATGAAAGCCCGCAGGTGAGGGGTGAGTCTGAAGTGCTCACCGACGAAGGAAAGCCAATCAACATGCACACTATAAAACTCAAGGTCCAAAAACAGGCAAAAATCGCCAAATACATACCAAACCGAAAGACTGGACCCCAAACCCGGTCCAAGACCAAAAAGACTCAAATAAAATCCAATTATCCAATTTTATCTTTCCGGGCCCCGTCACGGATAAGCTAGGGTCGTACCAGGTTATCAACCTGTTCCTGGTGCCAGATCAAAAGAACCCGGGATCAACATCCCAATATCAAAACTCAGGGATCAACATCCCAATCAAACCGGCATCAACATGCCCATCACAAGTAACCCAGATCATGGCACCACAAAACAGTCTCAAACCATCCGGTCGTACCTCTACTTACCACGCGACAATTATATTATCATTATTCAAAATCAAGTCACAGGGATCGACATCCCTAACCAAAATACCGGGATAGACATCCCTATCCAAAATACCAAGGATCGACATCCTTGTCACAATTTATTAATTATTCCATTATACTCATGGTCAAGACACAAAAATAAATATTCAAACCGAATCAAAATACTGGGATAAACATCCCGACAACAATCAAGACCATGGGATTAACATCCCGAGACAAACCACAACAAACACAATACTCAACCATGCAATAACCCACAAAACAAAATAACCGAGTAATACAGGCACATTTTGAAGGAAATCCATCCTCAACTTGGCCGATTACTCAACTCCGGAAAACAATGACCGGTCCGACGCCGGCTCCTCGGGAAACTACCCGATATCCAAACCTATACCACAAAACAATGTATATACATAAATGCACATAATCAGTATACTATGATGCCACAAAACAATTTTTTTCCCAAAATTATATACCAGATTATTAATAAATAAATATATATATAAATTGTTTTTTTAATTAAATGGACTGGGCTGAACAGGACCAGGCCCAGGCTCGCACTGTGCAAGCCCAGCCGGCCCACGCCCAAGCCCAAGCCAACCCAGCCCACACCGGTACAAAAACCCAAACACAGCGCGACCCACCCGTCTAAAACGGCTCTGCAACTCGGGTTTCTCACCTGCAGCGGCGGCCGGCGGCGACACAGGCGCGAGGAAGAGGAGCGCGAGGTCGGTGAGGCTGGGGCGAGCTCGAGGGCGGTGGAAGGGCGGCTAGACGCGTCGCGACGGCGTAGAAGGAGGAGGAGGAAGAGGATCCGTCGGTTTCGCCGCAGGTCAACGGCTCTTCTGTGTGCGTCCGAGAACAACAGCTATATTGGCGGCACAGCTTTCCCGACAAGCTCCGATGAAGAGCCTCCAAAGAAACGGTTCAAGACCAACATCATCGGCCTGAAGGAACACATGGTCGTTTCCCCAAAAGGACGAAAGAAACGTGCCAGCAAGAAGGCTGAAGATCGTAAGGGCAAGGCGGTAGCTTAGAGCAGCACTCCGCAACAGAAGCTGACACAACTGAACGTCTCGCTGAGGAAGATCAGCTCGGCGGTGGCACAAATCGAACTGGCATGTGCGGAGCTGTTCCCACACATGAAAAATGTACAAAATCTTGTAAAAGACCTAGAGAAGCAAGTAACTCAATAGAGTGCTTCTTCTCCGTTGTAAAACCATTATGATATTAATAAAATAAATTTCCTTTTTAAATCAAAAATCTCTTGTGTTATGAAATCTCTCGTTATGCAGGAAAATAAAATATCTCAAAGCAAAATAAAGATCAACTATAGGAATATAAAATCAAATATAAGGAAATTAAAAACAAAACTCGTTTAACAAATTCAAAAACGAAAAGAAATTAAAACAAAATATGTTTCATGATCGGCGCTCTAGATCGATCGTATCCATCCCCGATCCCGAGAAACGTGACATACACAGCTAACGATGACGTCCGTTAACTTTGTGAAGAAGATATCTGATAACTGGCAAGGCGATGATCACGGGAACGTCCTGTGTCCCTCGAAAGACACGATACCCACTTGCTCACAATTGTCCGCATGAGCCAAAAACGTCTGTCGAGTCTCGTATCTCTCCACGATGTCCGAACAACTGTAAACTCGTCGCACATGCATTCTACTCGAGGTGTGGTCCCATCCGTCTAGCCTCAACGGTCACGGATGCATGTGATAAAAGATGCAAGAAAAGTATAGTAAAACCATGAAAAGAAACGACAAAGTAGCCAGAGCGAGAGAAAATCATGAGTTAGGAAAAGGCTGAAAAACTCTGGCATGGGTCCGGAAAACGCATAAAGTAACAAAGCAATAAATAAAGCAACGGTAAAATTCAAAAAGCAAAACTTGAAAATCGAAAACAATAAACACGCTCCCTATAAGAGTATAAAAGACGGAGCGGTGATGTGAAAATCATCAAAAGCATTAAAGCAAACAAAACTCTCAGAAAACAAAACCACAACGTTCAAAACAAACCCCACACGTCCAAATCAAGATGCCTGCTCCATCTTCAGTTTTCTTCGTCGAAGGTGCCAACCTTGGTAGAAGGAATCGTCTGGCGTACAGCATGGTCAACGAACGTGCTGAAGAGCTACCGAACGAGCTCGGCAGGAAGCCACGACTGGTCTTCGTCGACGAGCTCTACTCCTCAAGATTCTTCGTCACTTCCATGGAAGAGGTGTTCTTCCTAGAGGACCATGGAACTCTGAGGACCTCCTACTACGGCTCAGCAAACTCCGTGATGTTCTTCATCTCCGAAAGGCTTCAGGAGTTCAACCTGGAGTCCACTTGCCAAACTGTGGAGCAAGGTGCCTACTATCAGCTCTCGATGACGGCTCAAAGCATGCCCAGAATGACTCGACTACCTCCAACCTGGCCGAAGGCACGACTGCTGGTGTGGAACTGCAGAGGAGTAGCAAGACGTGCCCAGGAGTTCTCACGTACCCTGAGGGACTTGAAGAACAAATACAAACCAAACATGGTTCTTCTGACGGAGACACAGTGGCAACCACGGGACGATCATTGTCTCATCCCACTCCGGTTCCCTCAAGCTAACCCGTTCGAGATTCCTGGCTAGAGCGACAGAGGCGGCATGTGGTTCTCTTGGAGCGACAGAGTCACAGTCAACATCAACAACGACCCAAACAGTTTCCGTGTCAACGTCGTTCCAAATCGTTAAATGTATTTCCTTTATTTTTATAAAATATCAAATATCAATGTAATATTTCCCTTTGTAATATCAATATTATCAATATTAATAATATTTGTATTTCCGCTTATTATGGCATCATTTACCTCTTATGTATATGTTCTGCGACAGCTGGCGTCCCTCGACTGGATCCATAATGCACTAACTAAATGACATAAAATAATAAACAACTGCAGTGAACTATGCAAACAAGACAACAAACACACATAGACTGCCCGACAAGACCTAACGCCCACTTCGCTACCAAAATGAAACGCCCCGACCCGTATTTACCGTACACAGTAAACACGTGCCGGAACTGTGACAACCCAACCCAAAATGAAACCAGCATACAGTGTATACAACAAGAACACGGGCTCAACAGCCCAAAGTAAAATCAACAATAGAAACTCATCCGGCCCAATGGCCCAATAATAACAAAAGTATGCACAGCAGAAGACTTAAAGACTCACTAACACTGTGTAACGCCCCGAATTTTCATAATTTGATTGATTCGGAATTTTTGAAAATTTATTCCAATTTTGCCCTTGAGGAATTTCCGGATTTTTGGACAAGGAAATAAACTATTTCTACCTTGGTTATATGGAATTTAATTGATGGTATGACGGGTCCGGCTTTCATTGGAGCTTAATCGGGTTTCGGGGTTGAGAATTAGGTTT
>JAKUCV010005148.1:4675-37651 GCA_028386065.3 Turnera subulata
AGCCAATATCCTTTGAGGATTGAGAGTTGCCTTTTTGAGCTTAAATTCTGTAACTCATATCTACTCTTGTGAGAGCTTTTGTTTGAGTGATTGTATTGCTATACACCTTAAGGGAGGTTAGTTCCCTTGTTGAGATTCATAGGAAGAGGGTATATCTTCTTGTGTGAGAAGTCTTGAAGTGAGGTATCTTCAAGCAGGAAATTAGAATTTCTTGGGACTAGAACTCTAGGTTGTAACGGTTTGTTAAGCACCCGTAAGCTTAACACTAGATAGTGAAATCTTCAAGCGAGACTTGAAGGACTGGATTAGCCACAAGTTAGTTGTGTGTGAACCAGTATAAAAATCCTTGTGTCCTTCAATCTTTAATTCCGCATTTATTTCCTGCTCATTTTGTTTTAATCCAATAAATGCTATTCACCTCCCCAATAGCGTAGGTCTATTGTTCTAACAGAAGAGAGGAATTGCGTGCGAATGAGGGTGAATGGGGGGTCCTATTTATAGTGTTTAGGGTGCCTGGAGGTGGCGTTGATCCAAGGGTCGGGATTGAAACCCTAAATCCAACGGTAGAAACCCAGAATCAAGAAAATAGGAAAACTCTATAAAACTGCCCAAAATGGGAACGATGTCCGCCGAGCCCCGGCGGTCTTCTCGCAACGCCTGCTAGGGGCTGGCGGTCATGCCATGAAGCCCGCCAGGTGCTGGCGGTCATGCCTCCATGTCAGCTGGCACCTGTTTCCATTTACGTTCTTTCCCTTTTCAGTTTGATCGTCATTATTCCGATCCTACTTGATTCCCACGCCCTTCCTTATTAGAAATTTGCTTGTTTTAAGCTCCAGAAAGCTCCCTAAGTACCGTAAATACGAAAAACAATTAAGGGCAACAGATTTAACCCGAATTTTGGACAAAAATTAGGGTTAAATAGAAGCATAATCTAGTGTTTTTGATGGGCTTTAGTTGCTGGAGGATCCATATTCCATTGGTTTAGGCTCCTAACTCATTCTAAATCCAAAATCATCTCAAATGGGTCCAAAATAAATAAAAAGCCTAAAATAATAAAATATCCACAATTTATTATAATTAAACCTTTAAGTATATTTAAACCAAGAAGTAAACTATCTCTATAATTCCAAGCTAAATATACTGAAAATTTAAAAATAATAAAATGTTAATATTCTAAAAATAAATCATGAACATATCCTAAATCTATGATTAAATCATCTCAGTAATCTGTAGGCAAAAAACATATCTATAATCCACATTAATAGAGTATTAGTGGGTAAAAATTGGGTGTTCACAATGAAAAGCAACATGCATAGTTTCTTCAACAACCATAGTTCTCTCGTTATAAACTTGATAGGCTTTACTAGTTATAGAATAACTAAGGAATACAGCATCATCTGATTTAGCCTGAAACTTATTGTGAGAACCCGGAACGATCCTCACCTTCGATGATCGATGGAGTCGCTACCCAAGTTTTATTACCGTGGAAAAACTCAGGAAAAACCAATTGAATAACTCCTTTATGCCCACAAAAGAAACTGATTTGCGAACCAAAGATGCCGGAGTCAGGGGTTCGTCATAGATAGGAAGGTATGAGGCACCCCAACTATTCTTGGGCAAAATAATATGCAATTTAAGCAAATACTTGTGCTTTGGTGCATGTGTGTAAACTAGATTTCCAGCAGCAAACCAACAATAATAATACATACATAATCGAAATTAAAGAGACAAGAAAAAGAAAAAAAATAATTTGGCTTGCGTCTCCACCACCAGAGACATCCTATGTACCCCGGCAACCGGGTTCAAAGCTCACGTAGTTCTTGGGTTAGAACCAACACTCAAGCAAACATGTCAGTATCAGCATGTAATCAGAGACAAAATCGCAGCAGCAGAGGCAAATCCAAGGGAAACAGACCGAGTTACCACCAAGGGCGTGTTCTTCGTCTTTCTTCGCGTTTGAGGCTGTACATCGCTTCTACCCTCTCTCCATTCCTTAGTGATGCGTTTTATTTACGAGTGACTTTTTCAAATTTATAATTCTTGATCAATTCACAACACGACACATAAATAACTCATGAGTAAACGGAACGATTGTTAACTGCAAGCGCACAGTGTACTATGTAGTGTAGTACTCTAATCAAGGTCGATCCACGGAACAAGGGAAATAAGTACTACCTAATGTCACAATTTACGATTATCTAGGCAAATCAAAAAAAAGATGGTGTAGGGTGACGTTGACTAGGCTAGAAGGAAAAGAAATAAAATCGCAGACTTAATCTAAAGTGAAGTTCTATCAATATCTAAAGCAATCTAGGAAATCGGGCTTCACACAATGAATATCTAGGTTTATTATGCATGGAATCGATATCTATGTTGACGTGTGATTGTGGGTAATTGTTTCTAATATCTTAATCCTCAGCTCTCGCATGTTGAATCAAATATTCAACAAATATTACTACCTAGCTCTTGCATAGCCTAGCATCAACACTAAACTCATTAAGCACGAAACAATCAATCAAACCCTTAGAAACTATCAGCTCTCGCATATTTTAGCATCAATCAATCTATGTTCTTCTAGGTATAATCATATAAATCACGCAGCTCTCGCATGTTGCAATCAATAAGAATCAATCCAAAGTAGATAATAAATTCGGCACACATAGACTAAACAATCAACACAATCAATTGAATAAACATCAATTCATATATAATAAAATCATAGAAGTAATTGGCTACATCCCTAATCCTAGAATAGAGAATTAGTTCATCATAGTAAAATAGCAAATCATCAAAATCTCACAAGAATTCATCAAGTAAACAATTAAACAGAAACAAAATCGAATAAAAGAGAGAGTAGTGATGTCGGGTAGCCGATTTGTGTTGGTGATGATGGCGTCGACTTGTGCTCCTCTGGTGACGACTTCTGCTGCAATTAGACTAGTGATTCTGTGACTTTGAACCTTCAAATCTTGCTGGAAAAATGTTGAATTGTTGTGGGGAATAACCTTTGAAATTGGAAGAGAAATTCGGCACCAGCTAGAGGATCCAAAAGAGTGAAAACCCTAACCCTACTAGTGTGTGTGACCTATTAACTAACCAATTCGGCAGAGCTTCGCCCTCTGACTTCTGCCTCCTGAATATGTTGACCTAGGGGGTCCTTTTATACTGTCTTTAGCTGCTGGAAGTCGGTGGGGCTCTCCTTCCTTGAATGGAAATTGAATTCCTTGACCTGCACTCCAAGTTGGACTTTTGCCTGTTTTCTAACCCGAAAAATTCATGCCACTTAACTCCTAGAAGACATCCAAACTGGGCATTGGGCCCCTCTACAAAGTTCTAGATAATTCTCTCTTTCTTTCCATAAAAAGAACTCTTCAATTGGACTTTTGTAGCTCAAGATATCGCCGAAACACTGGGCCTGAGTCCGCACAGAAAAATCTGCATCTTGGGCTGGATTAAAATAATTACTGCTCCTTGTAGACACGTCCAAAAATTATGAAATTTAATCCATAAAAAGCTCTGAAAGTATAATTTCGTCTCCAATTGGTCTCACTTAATTTCGATGCCTAGAACTCACAAAATCATCAAAATAGTCAGCTGTGCTCACTGCAGAACTAAATTGGGCCTGATTTCCAAACTTGGCTAAA
The DNA here is from genome assembly GCA_028386065.3 of Turnera subulata. Taxonomy (NCBI): domain Eukaryota; kingdom Viridiplantae; phylum Streptophyta; class Magnoliopsida; order Malpighiales; family Passifloraceae; genus Turnera; species Turnera subulata. The sequence goes on from JAKUCV010005148.1 coordinate 8,320, forward strand.
AAAGCTTCCATTCTTCAATAAAGACGATAAATTCCTGATAAAAACACTTAATCAGCAAAATTGAAGTACTAATTGACACAATGTATTAAAAATTAAAATAATATAAAGATTATACACATAATCGACCAAGAATACATAGTAAAAGCCATTCAAAACCATCATAAAAACACTAACATTTAGATGTTATCAAATCTCCTCAAACTTAAAATTTGCTTGTCCTCAAACAAATAAAACAAAATAAACCAAATGAGGGTTTTGAAAATCTCCACCAAATCACAGAATCAAAAAGAATTCATATCAGGACTTCCAAGATAATCACGAAGAGCTTATGAGTAATCATTTAAGATCAAATGCCAAGAAAGAAAGAAAATCTCATGAAAAAGCATCCATGCCATAGTCAGACTTACCCGCACAAGCTTTCACACAAATCACTTAGCAAAAATCGATTTCCATATGCATGCAAGAATGAATTGACGTCATGAAAATTTGAAAAACTTGTCCCATAGGCAAATTCAAGAACTTAACTCCACTATTATGAATAAACACGCTCAAAAAGATCAATAGGACTTTACAAAGAGTTGTAATGGGGTCTTGGGTAAAGGTTGATCAAAGAAAAGGTGTATAGGAAATCAAAATTCAGAAATTCACTTAAGAAAAGATTGCAATATGCATTATCAAGAAATTGAAAAGATTCCTCAATGTGCAAGTCTTGAAAGAACATCCATCTTGTGATTATCAAAAGAAATTCAACTTGTTTCAAGAACCATTGATTGCGTAATTTCTCATCTCTTTTTTTGGATTTTTCTGATTTTTTTTTTGAATCGACTTTGTCGATTTTTTTTTCTGCACTTGACATTCCATAACATACTTGAAACAATTGAAAGTGCAAACATCTTCAATGCATAGATCTTTTTGGATGTGAAAAGATACGGTACAATTGCACTTATCATAGAAAAAATCTTGATAAAAACATAGAACAAAAATCTCTTAAGGAACATTGAAAAATAGGGTATGGATAATGAAAGAGAAGAATGGTAGCTATAAGGCTTCAAAGGGTTAAAGGTGGGTAAATGTGGGTAATGAAAGAAAAATTAGCTACCATGATTTAGGCTCAAAGGGGTTAAACAAGGGATAATGATAAAGGGTAGGCTTTTTATTGGCTTGTTGGTTCAAAAAAAGAATGCCTAAATCATCTCTTTCATTGAGCATTTATGAGAAAAATTCGCTTTAAAAAGTTCTGAAAACTTGTTCTAGGACATATATGTGACGTCAAAAGTTTTGAAAAATAATGCATAGGGTGTCGAAAAATGCTAGGCAAAGAATACTAAAACTTGCATGAATTCATCATAACTAAGTATGAACACAAGATCAATCAAAAATCAAACTTCTTGCATCTAAAAGAAAAAAGATTCCAAAAACTCAAAGTAACTCTCTTGGTTATCCATCAACAAAAAATGGTGGGTTTGAAAACACTTTTGAAAAACAAAGAAAAATTTTTTGTTTTTTTTTCGAATTTCTTTTCTGAAAAAAATTTGTTTGAAACAATTTTTTTTGAAAAACAATTTGAAAATTATTTTGAAAAAGTAACGTTGAAAAACGGATTTGAAAAGAATTTTTGAAAAAGTAATGGCTTTACTAAGTATTCTAGAATAAAAAATATGCATACTCAATATATTAAAGTAAAAAACATGCTCTTTATTGACACTAAACAAACAAAAACAAACAAATTGCAAAGAAATTTGTTCTCCCTCCTCAAACTTAAAGGGGAACCATTGATCAGTATAGAATATGACACAAATATAATACATTGCATAATAAGACTAATCCATAGCTCACAAAAACCTAATCTCCGCATTATATTTTACAAGTAGGACCACTCCACTCTATCATAAGCCTTACTCAAGTCCATTTTTAACCCGAAAATTCCTTTTTTTCCTTTCTGCTTCTTCCTCATGTCATGGAATATTTCAAAGGCTAGTAGGGCATTATCAATTATAAGACGACCCGGTACAAAAGCACTCTGGTTATGACTGATGATAGCAGGAAGGATAACTTTAAGACGATCACAAAGGACTTTGGTTATGATCTTATACAAGAAATTGCACAAACTAATTGGACATTATTGTTGACACGACTCAGGACTTGCAACTTTAAGAATAAGGACAGTAAAAGTAGAATTGAAACAAGAAAAATTGACACCACTACTAAGAAAATAAAGAACAATATCAGCTTTATTATTACCTAACAGACTCTAGAATTGCTGGTCGAAAAGGGCCGACATAGCATCAGGTCTTGGTGCTTTGGTTGGGTGCATCTGCTTCAGAGCTTGTACCAGTTCTTCCCTGGTGAACTCTCTCGTCAAGTCATCATTCATGGATTCAGTGACTCTAAGACTTACACATTCCCGTACCCTATCCATCATGGAGCTTCACAGTTGAGTATAAATCCCAGAAATAATACACAAGAACCCCCTCCACCTCCTATTTGCGTTTGTGCCACACAACCTCGGGATCCATGGTCTTATTAATACGATTCCTGGATCGTCTCTGTGTTACCTTAACATGAAAGAAACTAGTATTTTTGTCGCCCTCCTTAACCAAGAGGCTCTTGAACGTTGTTTCCACATAGGCTTTTCTTTCCTGACCAGAGAATTGATTTTCTCATATAGTAACCTCAATTCGTCCAAGTTCTCCTGAGTGGGTGCTCTCGCTTGAACCAGTTATAGCTGATCTCTATACTGTTGCAACTGTTTATTCATAGAACCAAAATGGGCAGTGCTCCACTCGATAAACCTGATGCCATATAAATTGAGTCTTTCCGTGATAGCATGGGTCGCGTATCACCGACTCTGCTGCATCAAGACACATCCCAAACCTAAACTAGAAGCAACACCGATCCGAGTTGAAACACCCGTGTCCCAGTTTTATAAATAAAATACTTAATGGATTATAGCCTTTTTTCATCCTTGTGTTAGACCATAAAGTTGAAAGTCATCCTTGTATTGGTTTTGGTCAGTTTTCATCCCTCTGTCCATGGGTTTTAGCTTGTTTTCATCCCTCTAAATAGGCCAAAAAGGCGAACACAAGGATGAAAATAAGACAAACTTCACAAATAGAGGGAAGAAAACAAGCCAAAATCTAATAAAGGGATGACTTCCAACTTTGAAATCTAATACAAGGATGAAAAAATACTTTATTCCAATACTTAATCAAAAAAATTTACCAAAATGCCCCTGAAAACCCAGGCGGAATCCAATATCAAACAATATCCAAAAAAAATCTTAATAAAACGAGATGTCATAAAGAACAAAAACACACCGGCTTATCAAGCCATAAGTCAACCCGGCATCCTGCCGATACATCATCAAACATCAAATCCCCGGCAACCCGCCGATAAAGCAATCCAAATCAAAATGACGCCTCGAGAAAATCCAACGCAGCGGGAAATAAAGTTAATATGAAAACAAAAGTAAAGAGGTGTAATGCAAGTCGGCTCTATGGATCCAACCGGGAAAAGAGGCACAGCTACCTGCTGGGATAACCACGTCCTTACTCAAGAAAGGTAGAAAGAGACTGCACGCTAACTAAGAGTCTGAAAAACAACGGTGGCGATTATGTGAGTCGCCTACTCAGTGAGCAGTATAAATCTAATTATGTAGGTGTGCATAGCAAGTCCGAAAGGAAAGAAGAGATACAAACGCAAGTATGCAAACGTACAATAACCAGCACTAACATGCCAACCACATATAGCAAACAGTTTGTATTTCATCTGTTATGTGTTAAGTTTTCTTATTATGTTTATTATTCAGGGCCCCCTACTGTGTGCGTCGAGCTCGGTCCCGTCTCATGAGACAACCAGGCATAAGCCCAATAAAACCAGGCACGAAGCCCAAACATATCCATAGAGAGAGAGAGAGAGACAGAGAGAAAGAGGGAGGTAGAAAAGGGAAGGTAGAAGGAGGGAGGTAGAACCGGTCATCACAGACCCATATGCTAAACTGCATATACCATGCTATCCCGCATGCAAACCCGAGGGGTATCACTTCCCGCTCGAACCAACCGGTCATCAGCACACAGTAGCCTATCTTCTACTGTACATTATTCTTTTTCGCAAATTATGAGTTCATGTGTGCCAAGAGTTGTGATTTAATAGGGTTGTGTGAATTATCAACTCAATCAAGTATCCGGGTCTCCGACCCACAGCACATCACACAAATCACCCAAAATCACTCCACATGTTATATACCATAACAATCAAAAAGTCGTGCTCATCCAGCAAATAGTAACACATAGGCACACAATACGGATCACAGCATGTTAGCAACCAGGGCATGCAACACAAATAGACCAATCTAACAAGCTCATGCATAAAAACATAAAAAGACGTATAAAGTCACCTCAACGTCGATTATCCTGTGGAGCTTTCCCCAAGACAGATCCACCAGCTCCGGAGGTATTACCCGTGCCTGAATACCGGCACACACAATTATTACAAAACAATTACAACCAAACCGTGCATGCATGATAACTAAATGCTCAACTGAGTTAAACCCGATCCTAACTAGCCAATTATGTAATTTTCGGGTCTAAGCTTGACAAGATGTTCTCTCACCTAAACTCCGAATATCGGGACCTAAGGTTCACCGGGCTTAAGCCCATCTAAATCCAAATTCAATTCCGGCCTAGAGCCCACTTCCTTAAGTCCGTTATTAATCAATTATAAATTTGGGCTTAGAGCCCACTCCTTAAAGTCCATAACGAGTTCCCAGGCCTAAAGCCCATCTAGGTCCAATGGTTATCAAGTTAAGTCGTAAAAATCTCATTACCGGGCCTAGGCCCGATTCGGACCAATTTTCATTTAAGGGTTCTACCCGAGCCCGAGTTACCGTCCTAAAGGTTCTACCAGTGTCGGCAAGCCGGCCATAATCCACACACTCACAACCCCGCACACGGTATTCCACTAAATATTATTAATTCCCGATACAACAATTATACCTACGTTAATTATTACATGCCAAGAATGAGAGATTAAGTACATGAAAACATCGGAAACAATACCAAGATTTGCCGAAGGAACAACTCGTCTTGCCGAAACAAACCCGAGCCCTCCCCGAAAAATTCCCGAGCTTCGTCGGATTCCGGTCAACCTCGCCGGAAAGCCCAAAAAAAAAAACTGCCACAATCCAACAACAACAGCATTCACAGCCCAAAACCAATTCAACCAACTCAAAACCGCAACCCAATCTCACACGGAAAACTAAACGAAAAGAAGGACGACGGAATTGCTTACCGGAAGACACCCCCCACGCCGGACCTGCCCGGGTCCATGAAACAGTGGCAACGAGCCTCAGCCCGAACACAACACCTCCACAGCAACCACCAACGCCGGCGTCCCACTGCCCGGAGACAACCTGCAACAACCACACCACAACGACCCGCCGCCCAAACACCACCACAACAACCTGCAACAGCCACGAACCCCGCCACCGTCCAACAACAAACACAACCCGACGAAATAGAAACAAAACGCACCCATTCACGTCAACCAACACACGCCATCAACACACCAACAACAAACCCAGAATCGAGAAAAGAAAAGAGGAGAGGGAGCAAGAGTACTCACCCGTGCTCGTGGCTCTTTCCCCTCCCGATGCAGCGGCGGCGGCGGCGTGCTCCAGTCGCGGCGAGAGACGAACCTGCGAACGACGAGGAGAAGAAATCTGGGCTGTGTGGAGAGGAAAAAAAAATAAGTTGGCGGCGACTGGTGCTTCAGGCACGGCAAGGGTCGATTGGGGAGGGGAGGTTTCATGGGAGAGATGGAGAAGGGAGAGAGAGAGAGAGACAGAGAGAGAAGGAAGAAAGGTAGGTGGGAGCGGTGGCCAAGAGAGAACGAGAGAGAAAAGAATGAGAGAAAAGAAAGAGAGGAAGATGGGAAGAGGGTTAGGGTTAACCCGACTTGGCCCAAACGACGTCGTTTTGGGTTAAGTCGCGGTCAACCCGCCCTGAGTGGTCAACCCCCACTTTGTTTTTTTTTTTTTTTAAGTCCAAAACGATGTAGTTTCACTGAAACAACATAAAAACCCAACTCCCAACTTCGAATCCCGATTTAACTCCAACGAAGGTTCGATTCGGAAGGAACCCGACATAAAACTTAATAATTCGGGGTAAAGTAATTTATTTCCTTGCCCAAAAATCCGAAAATTCCTCAAGGGCAAAATTGGAATAAAAATTCCGAAAATTTCATAAATTAAATTATGAAAATCTGAGGCGTTACAGTTCTACCCCACTTAAGAAAATTTCATCCTCGAAATTACAAGATATGAAAATCAAAACAGATGTGGATATTGCTCTCTCATATGGGACTCAACCTCCCAAGTAGCCTCATTCGGAGAATGACGGCTACATCTGACCCGAACCATAGGAATGGTACGACTCCTCAACTGCCGCACCTCCTGAGCCAAAATCTCCACCGACTCCTCAACATAGGTCAAATCCTCAGAAACCTCCACCTCTGTCGGGGATACAACATGACTAGGATCAGACCATCATGTACGCGCGACAGCTCCTCCGGTAAAGCCAACCTGTAGGCCAGCGGACCAATCCGCTCCATGATCTCATAAGGACCAATATAACGAGGGCTCAACTTGCCCTTCCTCCCAAACCGGATAACACCTCTCCAGGGAGCAACACAGAGGAAAACTCTATCACCTACACTGTACTCCATCTCTCGATGATGCTTATCGGCAAAACTCTTTTCCCGGTCCTGAGCAGCCCTCATGCACTGCTTAACCACCTCGATCTGATCAACAGTCTCCTGGACTAGGTCCGGACCAATAACCTGTCTCAAACCTTCCTCATCCCAAAAGATCGGACTACGACACTTCCGCCCATACAAAGCCTCATAAGGCGCCATATCGATACTGGAGTGATACCCGTTGTTATAGGCAAACTCAACTAACGGTAAAGTCTCATCCCAAGAACCACCGAAATTGAGCACATATGCTCTAAGCATATCCTCCAGCGTCTGTATAGTCCTCTCCGACTGCCCATCGGTCTGCGGATGGAATGCAGTACTGAAATTCAGCTTAGTACCCAAAGCTGACTGTAAGCTCTTCCAGAAATGGGAAGTAAACCTCAGATCTCTGTCCGACACATTGGATAGTGGAACTCCATGTAGACGGACAATACCCGAAACATGTAACCTCGCCAGCTTATCCATTGTATCCGTCTGCTGAATCGGTAGGAAATGAGCTGACTTGGTCAACCTGTCAACAATGACCCAGTTGGCATCATGTCGTCCCCGGGTCCTCGGTAACCCGATCACAAAGTCCATAGTGATATGCTCCCACTTCCACTGCGGAATAGTCAAAGATCTCAACTTGCCGGCAGGAGCCTGATGCTCGGCTTTTACCTGCTGACAAGTCATACAACGAGCCACAAACTCCGCAACATCCTTCTTCATCCCGGGCCACCAATAATGACTCTTCAAGTTCTGGTACATTTTGGTGCTACCCAGATGCATAGCATATGGCGCATTGTGCGCTTCATCCATGATCCATCTCCTCAAATCATAGACATCCGGAACACACAACCGGTCACCGGTCATCAAAGCACCATCCTCCCAGACATAGAAACTAGAACTCTCTCCACCGAGGGCCTTATCCCGTAACTCTGCTAAATGAGGATCACCATACTGCAACTCCATGATCCTATCCCACAAGGTCGGCCGGATGCTCAAACTGGAAAGCAACGCCCCAGTAACATCCACCTCCAACTGTGCATCCAACGACCTCAACTCCACCAAGGAAGGCAAAGCATAAGAAACTGAGTCCTCATCCGCAGAAGCCACTCTCTTCCGGCTCAATGCATTTGCAACAACATTGGCCATGCCTGGATGGTACTCGATAGTACAATCATAATCCTTCAGAAGCTCAATCCAGCGCCTCTGCCTCATATTAAGCTCCCTTTGGGTCATGATGTACTTCAAACTCTTGTGATCCGTGAAAATCCGACACTTTTCACCGTAAAGATGGTGTCTCCAGATTTTCAAAGCAAAGACCACAGCAGCTAACTCCAGATCATGGGTCGGATAGTTCCTCTCGTGAGTTCTCAACTGCCTGGAGGCATAAGCAATCACCCGACCCTCCAGCATCAAAACACATCCCAAGCCCAAACCAGAAGCATCATTGAACACCGTGTACTCCACTCCGGGTCTTGGAACAGTCGAAACCGGTGCAGACGTCAACCGACTCTTCAACTCCTCAAAACTCCTCTGACAACGGTCATCCCAAACAAAAGCACAGTCTTTTCTCAACAGCTTAGTCATGGGACCCGCTATTAAGGAAAAGCCCTCAATGAACCTCCAGTAGTAACCAGCAAGTCCAAGAAAGCTCCGTATCTCTGATACACTCCTCGGTGGCTCCCAACCCATGACTGCCTTAATCTTGGCCGGATCCACCTTAATGCCCTCACCGGACACAATATGCCCAAGAAATGCGACCTCATCCAACCAAAACTCGCACTTGCTGAGCTTGGCATAGAGCTGCTATTCTCTCAACCTCTACAAAACCTGTCTCAAGTGGTCCTCATGTTCGGCCTTACTACTCGAGTAGACCAGAATATCATTAATGAACACTACCGTAAACCGGTCTAGAAATTCATGGTAGACCTGTTGCATCATACACATGAACACTGCCGGTGCATTCCTTACCCCAAATGGAACAACCACAAACTCATAATGACCATACCGAGTGCGGAATGCAGTCTTCGGTATGTCTTGCTCTGCAATCCGAACCTGATGGTAGCCAGATCGCAGGTCAATCTTCGAGAATACGGATGCACCCTGCAACTGATCGAACAAATCATCGATCCTGGGCAAAGGATACTTGTTCTTCACAGTCACCTTGTTCAACTGCCTATAGTCCACACACATCCGCATACTGCCATCCTTCTTCTTCACAAACAAGACTGGGGCACCCCAAGGTGAGATGCTCGATCTAATGAAACCCTTATCCAACAACTCTTCCAGTTGTTTCTTCAACTCTTGAAGTTCTGTCGGAGCCATTCTGTAGGGCGGTATAGATATAGGTGCAACTTCCGATACCAGATCAACTGTATACTCCACCTCTTGCTCCGGAGGCAACCCAGGTAGATCATCAGGAAACACATCAGAAAACTCCTGAACAATTGGAATATCCTCCACTCCAGGTACTGGTACCGAGGAATCGACCACATGAGCTAGAAAAGCATCACAACCCTATCGGATCATCCATAAAGCTTGGATGGCCGAGATACAACACGCCGATAGAGCTCTTCGCTCTCCAACGAACACCAATCTACGCCCCATCAGAGAAGACAAAGAAACTTCCCTGGCCCGACAATCAACTACCGCCTGGTGTCTGGATAACCAATCCACGCCTAAAATAACATCAAATTCTCCCAAGTCTATGACATCAAGATCAGAAGGGAAACTCTCACTATCATACTCTATCGATACATCTCTACAAACTCGATCAACCACTACTATGTCACCAGTGGGTAAACGGACTCTCAGGGGTCTACTAAGATTATCATCCTCTATGCTATGAGTGGTCATGAATGCACGTGATACAAAAGAATGTGTTGAACTTGGATCAACTAAAGCATGTGCAAACTGACCAAGAACCATAAATGTACCTACCTTTGGAGCATCAACAGCCTCCTCCCGGGTGATGGCATAAACCCTAGGAGCTGCAGCAGACTGAGTCGCACCCCCGCGGTTCGGAGCTCCAGAACCCTCACGACCTCGACCCTACTGTCCGCCACCTCTGTTCGGACCAGAAGAAACAGCACCACTAGCCACAGAACTCTGTACTGTATACTGGGAACCACTGCCACCACTATCCTTAATCCACTTGTAGCAAGAAGACTTCTGGTGTCCCGGCTTATTCCAATACCAGCATGTACCCGAGAATCGTGCTGAGAAACCCCTTCCTTGGGACCCAGACTGATAGGACCGTCCTCCCGAGGATGTGCCTGGTCCACCCTGATAACTCTGCCCTCGGGACTTCTTCAAACCTACGTAAGAAGAACCCTGTCCACCAGAATAATCTGCCTCTCCGGCATCAGAATATTGCCTCTTCTGTCCTAAAACAGATGACTGCTTCCTCTGCTCGGCTGTTCGAGCCTCCTTCCCGATCAACTGAACTCTCTCAGCATCAAAAACAACCTCACAAACTGCCTCCCAAGTCTTGTGCCCTCCACCAGCCACAGCTAACGCCAACTCTGTACGTAAGCCATTAACAAACCGCCGACACTTAGTCACCTCATCGGGCACAAACTCCCTAGCATAAGAGAGAAGGATGTGGAACCGGATCCTGAAAGCTGATACAGTCTCATCTACTCCCTACTTCACCTCAAGAAAATGCTTCTTCTGCTCCTCCAAAAAACCAACAGTAAGAAACTCCTTGTAGAATCTCTCCTTGAAATCCTCCCAAGGCATCTCCACAGGCTTCAGTAGGTTGGCCACAAGTTCCTGCCACCATGTCAATGCATATCCCGAGAACTTGTGTGCCGCAAATCGAGCCCTCTGCTCAGGTGCACAGGTGAACTTCTCCAGAACATTCTCCATCTGGCGAAACCAATCATCAAACTCCTTGGCTTTGCCCTCTTCACTAGAGAATTCCTTTACTGCTGACTTATCCATGTGTTTGTAACCACTCTCCATACCACCTGCCGCAGCAGGTGCTACCAGCTGGGCACCCTGCTGCTGCTGCTTAAATTGCTGGAATTGTTGCCACTGCAAAAAGGCCTGATACAGCTGGAACGCTGGGTCCACAACAGGTGGTACAGGTGGCACAACATTCTGTTCTCCCCCACTTGCAGCATTATTCCCTGCTGCAATATTGTTCCCCTGACCAACGGGAACCTGCATCACCGACACATTGTCAGAGACATGAGTAGCGGCGTCATCCTCAACATTAAGCTGCCCCTGGTGATCCATATCAACGCCTATATGAATGCAAATGAGTCAAAAACACTTTTAAAGTCATAAATCCGAAAACAGGCTTAAACACAGAAATCACTTTGAAAACCAGGTTTAAAACACTTTTAAAACCAAGGGTCTGAAGCCTGCTCCGCTACCAAGCTGAAACACCCGTGTCCCAGTTTTACAAATAAAATACTTAATCAAAGAAATTTACCAAAATGCCCCTAAAAACCCAGGACACGGAATCCAATATCAAACAATATCAAAAAAAAATCTTAATTAAAGGAGATGTCATAAAGAAAAAAAACACACCGGTTTATCAAGCCATAAGTCAACCCGGCATCCTGCCGATACATCATCAAACATCAAATCCCCGGCAACCCGCCGATAAAGCAATCCAAATCAAAATGACGCCTCGACAAAATCCAACGCAGCGGAAAATAAAGTTAATATGAAAAAAAAAGTAAAGAGGTGTAATGCAAGTCGACTCTTTGGATCCAACTGGGAGAAGAGGCACAACTACCTGTTGGGATAACCACGTCCGTACTCTGGAAAGGTAGAAAGAGACTGCACGCAAACTAAGAGTCTGAAAAACAACGGTGGCGATTATGTGAGTCGCCTACTCAGTGAGCAGTATAAATCTAATTATGTAGGTGTGCATAGCAAGTTCGAAAGGAAAGAAGAGACACAAACGCAAGTATGCAAACATACAATAACTAGCACTGACATGCCAACCACATATTGCAAACAGTTTGTATTTCATCTGTTGTGTGTTAAGCTTTCTTATTATGTTTATTATTCAGGGACCCCTACTGTGTGCGTCGAGCTCGGTCCTGTCTCATGAGACAACCAGGCATAAGCCCAATAAAACCAGGCACGAAGCCCAAACATATCCATAGAGAGAGAGAGAGAGAGACAGAGAGAAAGAGGGAGGTAGAAAGGGGGAGGTAGAAGGAGGGAGGTAGAACCGGTCATCACAGACCCATATGCTAAACCGCATATACCATGCTATCCCGCATGCTAACCCGAGGGGTATCACTTCCCGCTCGAATCAACCGGTCATCAGCACACAGTAGCCTATCTTCTACTGTACATTATTCTTTTTTGCAAATTATGAGTTCATGTGTGCCAAGAGTTGTGATTTAACAGGGTTGTGTGAATTATCTTCTCAATCAAGTATCCGGGTCTCCGACCCACAGCACATCACACAAATCACCCAAAATCACTCCACATGTTATATACCATAACAATCAAAAAGTCGTGCTCATCCAGCAAATAGTAACACAGAGGCATACAATACGGATCACAGCATGTTAGCAACCAGGGCATGCAACTCAAACAGACCAATCTAACAAGCTCATGCATACAAACATAAAAAGACGTATAAAGTCACCTCACCGTCGATTATCCTGTGGAGCTTTCCCCAAGACAGATCCACCAGCTCCCGAGGTATTACCCGTTCCTGAATACCGGCACACCCAATTATTAGAAAACAATTACAACCAATCCGTGCATGCATGATAACTAAATGCTCAACTGAGTTAAACCCGATCCTAACTAGCCAATTATGTAATTTCCGGGTCTAAGCCCGACAAGATGTTCTCTCACCTAAACTCCGAATATCGGGACCTAAGGTTCATCGGGCTTAAGCCCATCTAAATCCAAATTCAATTCCGGCCTAGAGCCCACTTCCTTAAGTCCGTTATTAACCATTTATAAATTTGGGGTTAGAGCCCACTCCTTAAAGTCCATAACGAGTTCCCGGGCCAAAAGCCCATCTAGGTCCAATGGTTATCAAATTAAGTCGTAAAAATCTCATTACCGGGCTTAGGCCCGATTCGGACCAATTTCCATTTAAGGGTTCTAGCCGAGCCCGAGTTACCGTCCTAAAGGTTCTACCCGCGTCGGCAAGCCGGCCATAATCCACACACTCACAACCCCACACACGGTATTCCACTAAATATCATTAATTCCCGATACAACAATTATACCTACGTTAATTATTACATGCCAAGAATGAGAGATTAAGTACATGACAACATCGGAAACAATACCAAGATTTGCCGAAGGAACAACCCGTCTTGCTGGAACAAACCCGAGCCCTCGCCGAAAAATTCCCGAGCTTCGCCGGATTCCGGTCAACCTCGCCGGAAAGCCCAAAAAAAAACTGCCACAATCCAACAACAACAACATTCACAGCCCAAAACCAATTCAACCAACTCAAAACCGCAACCCAATCTCACACGGAAAACTAAATGAAAAGAAGGACGACGGAATTGCTTACCGGAAGACACTGCCCACGCCGGACCTGCCCGGGTCCGTGAAACAGCAGCAACGAGCCTCAGCCCGAACACAACACCTCCACAACAACCACCAACGTCGGCATCCCACTGCCCGGAGACAACCTGCAACGACCACACCACAACGACCCGCCGCCCAAACACCACCACAACAACCTACAATTGCCACGAACCCCGCCACCGTCCAACAACAAACACAACCCGATGAGACAGAAACAAAATGCACCCATTCATGTCAACCAACACACGCCATCAACACACCAAGAACAAACCCGAAATCGAGAAAAGAAAAGAGGAGAGGGAGCAAGAGTACTCACTTGTGCTCGTGGCTCTTTCCCCTCCCGACTGCAGCGGCGGCGTGCTCCAGTCGCAGCGAGAGACGAACCTGCGAACGGTGAGGAGAAGAAATCCGGGCTGTGTGGAGAGGAAAAGAAAATAAGGCGGCGGCGACTGTTGCTTCAGGCACGGCAAGGGTCGATTGGGGAGGGGAGGTTTCGTGGGAGAGAGGGAGAAGGGGGGAGAGAGAGAGAGAGAGAGAGAGAGAGAGAGAAGGAAGAAAGGAAGGTGGGAGCGGCGGCCAAGAGAGAACGGGAGAGAAAAGAATGAGAGAAAAGAATGAGAGAAAAGAAGGGAAGAGGGTTAGGGTTAACCCGACTTGGCCCAAACGACGCCGTTTTGGGTTAAGTCGCGGTCAACCCGCCATGAGTGGTCAACCCCCTCTTTGTTTTTTTTTTTAAAATCCAAAACGACGTAGTTTCACTGAAACTAATTAGAAACCCAACTCCCAACTTCGAATCCCGATTTAACTCCAACGATGGTTCGATACGGAAGGAACCCGACATAAAACTCAATGATTCGAGGTAAAGTAATTTATTTCCTTGGCCAAAAATTCGAAAATTCCTCAAGGGCAAAATTGGAATAAAAATTTCGAAAATTCCATAAATTAAATTATGAAAATCCGAGGCGTTACACGTGTACTCCCCACCAGTCTGGAACAATCAAAACAGGTGCATAAGGCAAGCAACTCTCTAGCTCTACGTAACTCTGCTTGCAGCGATCATCCCAAGAAAGGACGCAATCTTTCCTCCACAACTTAGTCATGGAACCCGCTATCAAGGAAAAACTGCCAATAAACCAACGATGGAGTCAACAAGTCCAAGAACCTCGATACCTTAGGTACATACTGAGATGGTTCCCATTCCATAACTACCTTCACTATGACCGAGACCACCAAAGCCTCCAACAGACACAACATGACCGAGAAATGTATTCTCGTCCAACAAAACTGACATTTGCTGAGCTGGGTATACCGTTGTTGTTCCCTAAACCCATGTAAAACCTGACTCGAATACTCCTCGCGCCCGGCCTTACACCTCGAGTAGACCAACATATATCACGAAAAAGAATGACCACCATCTGGTCCAAGAATTCATGGAACACCCCATGCATCACACACGTGAAAACTACAGGAGCATTTGTCAACCCGAGCGCAAACCCGTAACAGCCATATCTAGTGCGAAAATTAGTCTTCGGTATGTCTTGTTTGCAATCCTAACCTGATCATAATTGGATCGCAAGTCAATTGTCTGGAACACAGAGGCACACTGCAACTAATCGAAGGAAACATCAATCTTGGTAAAGGATACTTGTTCCACTGTTTGTAGTCAACACACAATTGCATACTACCATCCTTCATCTTAACAAACCAAACCAGTGTACCTCTAGGCAAGGTGCCCGGTTTTATGAAACCCTAATTCAACATTTCCTCAAGTTGTTTCCTTAATTTTTGAAGTTAGTCAAAGCCATTTTGTAAGGCGATAAGGAAATAAGGCAACTCCAAGTACCAAGTCCACCGTATACTCCACCTCACATTTTGGAGGTAATCCTGGTAACACATCATGCAAAACATCGAGAAACTACCGCACAATCAAGGTATCCTCTAAGCCTGGCACTGGTACCGAAGATCCACCACCTGTGCAAGTAAAGCATCACATCCCTCCCAGTTCATCTTGAAAACCTGGGTAGTCGAGATACAAAGAATGATAGAGCTCTTCGCTCTCCAACGAACACCAATTTTCCTATAACAGAAAAGACAAGGACACCTCCTTAAACCGACAATCCACCACCGCCTGGTGTTTGAACTACCAATCCGTGCCCAGTATAACCTAGAACTCACTCGATTCCATTATGATAAGATCTCACAAAAACTGAATGAAAACTCCGTCAAAACATCTCTACTACTCGATTAGCAACTATGACATCACCAGAAATTCTAGAGTTCCAATAAAACATCTTTTTGGTGTTAACAACCAAAACGGCATAACAACCGCACGAACCATCGTTTATCCGATTTCAAAACAAATGAGGTACAACCCCCTAACTTGCCATCATCACTACCCAAACCGGTAGTTGAACTCATTCACGCCATACTTGAGCAGTTCTGTATACAGTGGTACCATAGCAACGATACATCACTTGAAGGATAAGGTACAACTAGCAATGACTCCATCCCGATGGAAAGCCAACTTCATGGTGCATGAAAACCGCCTCGAATCGATCCCGAGAGCATTAAGTGATTGCACCATCATAACCAACACAAGGATTCACTGGCCACGCCGGTCGATCCACTCGTAATACGAGCAAGCGTTTTCGTACCTTAAACGATGTAATCCTTTGATATACCGAAAGAGTTACAAACCAAAGCCTAAGAGTTCACTTGGGTTCCAGTAAAACAATGGATCTACTACTTAAAACCGACATCGACAACAAAGTCGAAAACTGCATTTCTAGGTGTGAACACCCAAATTTGACTCACAAATTTTCTACTAAAATTGGATTTTAAACATACTTGAACCTTGAATTGATGAGATGATTCATTCCTAGGATTAAGACATGTCATGAATTTAACTTAGTAGAAATTATATATTTTAGTAATTTGGACCTTCATGTATTTGAACTCTAGGATTAATGAGATGATTTAATCTTAGAATAAAATATATAATAAGGTTTATTTAGGCTGGAATATATTTTAATCACTTGGGCCTTTTATCTATTTCTTAATCCAATTATATTGAGATGATTTATTCTCGGGTTAAGAATGGGTTTAAGGGCCCAAGTTAATTCTCCAGAGTTTGACTAGCCCATTAACACAATTCTTGCGGGTTAATTTTAGCACGAAATTCAAAGCTAAATCATCATTTAATTAGATTTTTTGCTTTTGGTATAATTTTGCTCAAAATGGGTGTCAATGTGTAATGGAAAGATTTAAGGGAGTAACAATCAAGTAATTGTGTGATTCTGGGATGATTAGGGGTTGATTACGCGGTAGGATAAAATCAGGGCTGAATTAGGGGGATTGAGGGTTCGAAAATGGAAAGAATAGGTGACACGCAGACTGCCTTGCTAACTCTGCGTAGGGTGCTACATCGTGTGGTGTGAATTGATGAGTCAAAGAAAGGAATCCTAGGAGAGTAAGTATACATCTTTAAACCGACGTTAGAATTCTGGTGTTATTTCCCAGTTGACATATATGTTCAGTCAGTCTACCTTCTCTTAGGGAATTCATATTTGCATACATTCAGCATTACATTTCACGTTTTTCAAAGCACAAAAATGAATTCGAGCTAGGGTGTCTCATTTTTTCCATTTCCAACCCTTTTGAACCCGAGTCTTCATAAAATATATATCTTGGGAGAATGAGAAAAATGTTTTGCAAATGTATTCCATCATGCTTTCCCATCGTTTTCAAATGTCTTGAGAGAAAACAAAGTTTGAGTCTAGGATTCCTGATGACCATGAACTCTATCATTACAATTGAACCCTTAGGACACCAGGGGTGGTTAGTGCCTCAACTGGAAGGAGATGGTGAAGATATTACGGATGAGGGATACATCACAAGGCAATGAATCTTAGTACACGGGGAAATGGTGAAGACATTGGAAGTCATGGAGGTATCCTAAGGCAAAAGGTGAGAAGAAGGCAGAGGCAGTGACGAGGCATCAACTTAAGACACTGAGGTGACTTTGGGCCTTCTTGTGAGAAGAGATGTAAGTCCCAATATTTATGGTAGAGGAAGCAAGATGGGATGACCGGGTTGGGCCTTCTCGTGAAAGGAGATGTTAGCCCCAATATTTGTGGCAAAAAAGGGGAGATGGGATGACTTGGTTGGGCTTTCTTGTTAGAAGAAATGTAAGCCCTAGTAACTATAGTAGAAGAGGTGAGATGAAGTCACCTGATTGGGCCTTCTTTAAGAACGCAGATGCAAACCCCAGTTTTTACCTATGAACCAAGCTAATGGACCAAGATGAGAAGCCGAGAGAAGAATGGAGAACCAAACTGACGAGCCGAGCCAAGGGACCAAGCTGACAAGCCAGATTGATGAGCAAAGTTGGGGTATCAAGTGGAGACACTGCCATTGAGAGAAGTTGCAAGCCCCAATTTTTACTTGTGAACCATGTCGATGAGCCAAGATGAGAAGCTAAGGGAAGAACCATACAGGGGAAACCAAACCAAAAGCTAAGTTCAGAAACCATGATGCAAAGCTGAGCCAAGCTGGTGGGAGTTGAGCATGCAATCTAAGACAATTCAAGGAGGGCCATTCTATAGGAAGAATTGTAAATTCCAGTCCTAGAGGAGAAACAGTGAAGAAGAACACGGGAAGAAGATGAGATGACAGTAAGGTATGATGATTGAGGCAATGATGAGGTGTTGATACCAAGGAGGCAATGGGATGAGGCGGTAGAGGTGATGTATTCCAAGGGATCACTCCATGACGTTGAAGGGTAGATGAGAAATGCAAGTATGGGGGGAAATTGATTAGAGACCGCAGACCAAATTTCTAAGTATGGACAGAATGATAACTGAGAATTGGGAGAGGCAGTGTATTTACTCTTTATAGTCTAGAAGTTTAGTCCAGTCAAAGAGGGGCAATAGCTAAGTTCTATGTCTAACAATCAACAATGTCGTTGTTTGTACTCCGATTTTCACATAAGGAATAAAACTTTGATTTCCATATCTTCTGTGTACTTGTGGCAAATTGTGCATGATGCCATTATATTCCATTGGATCAATCTAGGGGACCACAAAATGAACTACGAAGACCTGATTCTGTGGATGTAAACCATTCTTACTTATGCCCACTTTCAAACACTTGTTAACACCAACCTTCAAAAACATACCTGATTTGACTTTCAAACATGTATCCAACCCGGCCTCCATTTCGACCCCATCATACCCACCATGAACACCTTTCTAGAAAACCTACTTCCCAAAAGTAAACCTAGTTTCTAAAGGTGATGCAAACAAGGATGCACCAAGCACAAAAAGAGGAGATAATGGCAATCAATTACTAAGGGGTCCTCAAGACTGTTCATAGATCACATGTTGCCAAATGTATATGCTCGAAACCGTCACTTCCCTTGAAGAGAAAAAGAAAAAGAAAAAGAAAAGAAGAAGAAACCAAAACAAAACAAAAAAAGAGGAAAAACGAGGAAAGGGAAGTGACCTTAGTTCTTGAATGTTGATTCATCACCTGTTCCGTGAATTGGGAAGAATGAGTCATAAATTAAGAAGACGAGTGTTCCCCTGCGAAACACCTACTATCCTCAGCCTTCCACAAAACACCATCTTCTCAAACCCGTCACCACATCCATAGATATGTCGATAATCCGGCAACGGATCCAGTCTATAAATTATGGTTCCTAGATTGATTCAATGGAAAGAATGAGGTCGATCCTAGATACACATGCCGCATTGTTGATTGTATTTAGGGCTCTTTTGTAGTCATAAGTCCCCTTCACTCTGACATGTAGTTTGGGCTCATGAAGTTGTGGATGTTGGTCAAGTCCGTCTCTCTCTAGAAACTAGTCGGGCTGGATTTAACTCACGGTTGCATTGCACAACATGCATAATTTATTTATCGTTGAATATCCTTGTGAGTTATGGTGTCTATGTGTATAGGCACGAGACATAATTCAGGAGCGGCTGGTACTAGTGATGGACAGACAAAGCGCCATCATAATTGAGGTGACTCTATAAGACTTATATACCTGTATGCGAATACTTGTTGGTATGGTTAGGTAGTACTGCTTGCTGAGTTTGCTTCATACCGTTGACTGTGTTGTGTACCTGGTTGTTTGTGTGATGATTTGCCATGACAATAAATATGTGTTGTTTTCCATGTGATTCTCCTATAAGCTGTTATTTCCATGCTTGTGATATACGTTGTCTTGCTATATCTTGTTTATTGTGAGCTTTAGGCTCTGTTTAGAGAACCTCTGTAATGGTACACAACTTAGATATGACTTGAGGTGGCACTTATACAATTTCATAATTGGTAACATAACGTACCTGAATAATTAATAAGTTCTACTGTGGGGCAGTTGATCGGTAGCACCGAGAGGGAAGAGAGGGTACCCCTCGGGTCCTGTTATTTTAGTGAATTTTATTCACAGAGACGGCGATGAGGGAATTGATGGGTACGCCCTCAGTTAGTATATTAGTGAGAGTACCCCTCACAGAGCTGGCGCCTTGGGGATTTGTCGGGTGTACCCCTTGGTTATTTGTGATTATCCATTTCTTTTGGTGAGAGCACCCCTCACAAAGCTGGCGACTTGGGGACTGACAGGTGTGCCCTAAAATTTTGTATTATAAATTTCTTTGAGGAGAGCATCCCTCCTAGAGCTGTCTGCCACATGTTTGTTAGTGGTTTTCTTTGTCGGAACTTACCCATTCCGGTGTTGATATTTATACTATATATATATATATATGATTATATTGGGCAAACTCCCTGGGGAGCTGGCCAGTCGCTACCGCGCCCGACGCACACAGTAAAGGGCCCTTAATAACAATAAGAATGTAATAACCAGATAATTCACTTAACACTTGTATGTGTGGTATTTGACACATGTTGATTGTGTGTGTATACTTGTGCTCGTAGACTTACTCACCCTATGAGCCTGTCTTCGTGTGCCTGTATGTTTGTCTTATATTGTACATTGAGTAGACGACTTATATAAATCGCCACCGTGGTTTTACAGATCATTAGTAGCTTGTTGACGATTGCTCTTACCTCAGGCATCAGACTCTTTCTTTTCAGCAGGTAGCTGCGTTTCCTTCCTGGTGGATCCATAGAGTTTACACTTATTGAAACACCCGTGTCCCAATTTTACAAATAAAATACTTAACCAAAGGAATTTACCAAAATGCCCCTGAAACTCGGGACACGAAATCCAATACCAAAAATATTATCTGAAAAGGAAATCTTAATAAGACGAGATGTCATAAAGTACAAGAGAAAACCGGTTTATCAAGACATAAGTCAACCCGGCAAACCGCCGAAACATCATAAGGTAACAAATCCCGGCAACCCGCCGAAAAAGTAATCAAAAACAACAAAATGACATCTCAGCAAAATTGCCCCCTACTGTGTGCGTCGAGCTCGGTCCCACCTCATGAGACAACCAGGCATAAGCTCAAATAAACCAGGTATGAAGCCCAAACATATCCATAGAGAGAGAGAGAGAGACAGAGAGAAAGAGAGAGGTAGAAAGGGGGAGGTAGAATGAAACACCCGTGTCCCAATTTAACAATATAATACTTAAACTCAAGGAAATTACCAAAATGCCCCTGAAACCCGGAACACGAAATCCATTATCAACAATATCCAAAATTCTCAATAAAAACGAGATGTCATAAAGTACGAAACAATCCGGCTTAACAAGCCACAAATCAAACCTGGCATCCTGCCGATACATCATCAATAGTAAATCCCGGCAACCCGTCGATAATGTAAACCAAAATCAATAGATATCTCAATAAAAATCCAATGCAGCGGAATAAATAAATGGAATAAAAATATGAGAAACAAAACAGTGTGCATGCCGACACTATGGATCCAACCGGGAGAACAAGCACGGCTACCTGCTGGGATGTCCACGTCCGTACTCCGGGAAAAAGAAGAAAGTGACTGCACGCTATCTATGGGTCTGAAAAACAATGTTGGCGATTATGTGAGTCGCCTACTCAGTGAGCAATATAAGTCTAATTATGAGAGTGTGCAGATCAAGTCCGAAAGGAAAGAAGAGCAACAAGACAAGTAAGCAACATACAACAATCAGTACTAACATGCCAAGCCAAACAAGCAAATAGTTCATTATTCTCCATCTGTTGTGTATTAAGTTTTCTTATTATAGTTTATTATTCAGGGCCCCTACTGTGTGCGTCGAGCTCGGTCCCGTCTCATGAGACAACCAGGCCTAAGCCCAAATAAACCAGGCACGAAGCCCAACCAAATCCATAGAGAGAGAGAGAGAGAGAGACAGAGAAAGAGGGAGGTAGAAAGGGGGAGGTAGAAGGAAGGAGGTAGAAACCGGTCATCACAGACCCATATGCGAATCCGCATAACACTTGCTAATCCGCAAGCAAACCCGAGGGGTATCACCTCCCGCTCGAAACAACCGGTCATCAGCACACAGTAGCCTAACTTCTACTATACATTATTCTTATTCACAAATTATGAGTTTATGTGTACCATTAGTTGTGATCTAACATGGTAGTGTGATAAAAACATCTCATTCAGATAACCGGGTCTCCGACCCACAACACATCACACAAAGCACCCAAAATCACATCACATGTTATAAACCATAACAATCTGAATATCCAGCTCTTAAGCAAAACAGTACACTTAGGCACACAATACGGATCACAGCATGTTAGCAAACAAGCATGAACTCAAACAAACCAATCCATCGAGCTCATACATACAGACATAAAAAGACATATAAAGTCACCTCAACGACGATTTTCCTGTGGAGCCTTTCCCAAAACAGATCCTCCAGCTCCCGAGGTATTACCCGTGCCTGAATACTGGCACACACAACAAATTACAAACACAAACAATAAAGACGTGCATGCATGTAACTATTATGCTCAACTGAGTTAAAACCCGTCCCTAGTTAGCCAATATGAAATTCCCGGGTCTAAACCCGACTTAATGTCCTCTCACTAAGACTCCGAGTATCGGGACCTAAGGTTCACCAGGCTTAAGCCCAACTAAGTCCAAAAGTAATTCCCGGGCCTATGGCCCACTCACTATGTCCTTTACCAATTTCCGGCCTAAAATCCATTCTAAGCCTAATTACAATTTTCGGGCCTAAAGCCCACTTCCATAAGTCCTTATTTAATTAATTATAAGATTGGGCTCAAAGCCCGTAACCTAAGTCCAAGTCAATTCGATGTCCAAAGATTCCCGGCCTAAGGTTCTACCCGTGTCGGTAATATCCGGCCTCATACCACTCACCCTCTCGGTTTCCACTAAACTCAATTTAAGTACATAACCCAATTCCAAATTATAGTACATGCCATGAATGAATACAAATTGTACATCTGGTATACCGTTAAAATGCCGAAAATCAGGACCCGAGCCTTCGCCGGAATATTCCCGAGCCTCGCCGGAAAAATCCCGAACCTTCGCCGAAAAATTCCCGAGCCTTCGCCAGATTCCGGTGAACTCGCCGGAAATGCCCAAAGCTGCCCACTAAGATTCCAACAGTTCTGCCATAACGGAACCAACATCCAACCAATCAACTCAACAATGCCACAACATCAAACAGAACTCTACACGGTACTTAGAATTTCAGAATTGAAAAGAAACGGATGGGAGAGAGAGTCCTTACCGGAAAATTCCACACAAACTGCCCACTGTCCAAACCGGCCAAGCACCCCACAACCACCTGCAAACCCCGAACCGACACTGCCCGGAAAACACCCACGGCAACCCGAGCACCTCACTGCCGACGAACCCGCAACCAACACCGACACAGACCCGCCGAGACAAAGGCCAACAACATCACGAACACCACACACCACACACCACACAGAACCCAACAACAACGACCCCGACCACAACCCGTCGCCAACCACGACCCACAACCCACAACAAAAACAGAAACCAATTAACACGACGGTCATCGCGGGTCGAAGAGAAAGAAAACAAAAAAGAGGAAGGGGAACAGGAACGAAAGCTCACCTTCTTGTCACGGCGGCGGCAACGTGCTCCGGCCGCGACGAGTGGGACGGCAGTGGAGTCTTGTGTGTTTGTGAGCGCCAAGAAACGAAGGAGAGAAGGAAGACCGGAGAGGAAGAGGAGGTTGAGGGAAAAGGGAGAGAACGAGAAAAACAAGGAAGAGAGGAAGATGGGAGGAAGAGAAAACGAAAGAGGAGGAAGAGAAGGGGGAAGTAGGCGGCGGCGCCGGTTTTTGGAGAAGAAGAGAAAAAGAGATAAGAAAGAAGAAGAAAAGAAAAAGAAAAGATAAAGGAAGTGGCCGGCTAGGGTTGGCTGTTCCTAGTGGACGACATGTCGTTCCACTAGGCGCGGTCAACCCCCCCTGGTCAACACGGTTTCTTTTTTTTATTATTATTTTTTTAAAACGTTACCAAAACGACGTAGTTTCGGGGAAATTACTTCAAAATTTAACTCTCAACCCCGAAACCCGATTAAACTCCAACGAAAGCCGAACCCGTCATACCATCGACTTAATTCACATTTAACCAAGGTAAATTAATTTATTTCCTTGTCCAAAATCCGGAAATTCCTCAAGGGCAAAATTGGAATAAAATTTCGAAAATTTCGAAAAAACAAATTTTGAAAATTCGGGGCGTTACATAGTAGGAGGGAGGTAGAACCGGTCATCACAGACCCATATACTAAACCGCATATTCCATGCTATCCCACATGCAAACCAAAGGGGTATCACTTCCCGCTCGAACCAACCGGTCATCAGCACACAGTAGCCTATCTTCTACTGTACATTATTCTTATTCACAAATTATGAGTTCATGTGTGCCAAGAGTTGTGATCTAACAGGGTTGTGTGAATAATCAACTCAATCAAGTATCCGGGTCTCCGACCCACAGTACATCACACAAATCACCCAAAATCACTCCACATGTTATATTCCATAACAATCCAAAAATCATGTTCATCCAGCAAATAGTGACACATAGGCACACAATACGGATCACAGCATGTTAGCAAACAGCGCATGCAACTTAAACAGACCAATCTAACAAGCTCAGGCATACAAACATAAAAAGATTTATAAAGTCATCTCAACGACGATTATCCTGTGGAGCTTTCCCCAAGACAGATCCTCCAGCTCCCGAGGTATTACCCATGCCTGAATACCGGCACACACAATAATTACCAACAATTACAATAAACCGTGCATGCATGATATTTAAATGCTCAACTGAGTTAAACCCGACCCTAGCTAGCCAATTATGTAATTTCATGGTCTAAGCCCGACAAAAATGTTCTCTCACCTAAACTCCGAATATTGGGACCTAAGGTGCTCCGGGCTTAAGCCCAACTAAGTCCATAGATAACTCCCGGGCCTATGGCCCATTCATTATGTCCTTAACGAATTCCCGGGCCTAAAGCCCATCTAAGTCCAAATTCAATTCCGGGCCTAAGGCCCACTTCCTTAAGTCCATAATTAACCAAGTATAGAATTAGGCTCAAAGCCCGTTACTTAAATCCAAGGGTTAATCACAAGTTACATATTGGGCCTGGGCCCGGTTTTCCTAAAACCGTTCTAAAGTCAACCTGAACCCAGAAGTTAGTCGACCTAGATGTTCTATCCGTGTCGCTATGTTTTCCGGCCACACATACATTTTCTCCCACACCCGGTATACCACTATTATACTTAGTCATTACATATACATATTCCCCAAGAATTACTTAATTAAGTACAAGCCAAACCGAAATAAAATCGGGAACAAATACCAGATTGCCGTGAACAGTGACCCGAGCCCTCGCCGGAAAATTCTCGGGCCTCGCCAGATTCCGGTCAACTTCGCCGGAACTTCCCAACAACCGCAAAAATCTGGCTCGGCAAATCCGGAACAAACAATCCGTCCACCCCCAACCGAGAAGCAAACACAACAGCTCTACAATTATTCAACAGCACCCACCGGACAACACACTGCCACCGAACCACAGCAGCAAAAATTCGAAACGAAACACACTTCCAAATTCCAACCAAACGGGAAAACAAAGAGAAAAGATTGAGAGAGTAAGCCTTACCCGGAATTCGAGCCTCAACTATCCCGAGTACAAAGCACCCACACACGCTTGCTGCCAAAACCCACAACCCCTGCGGAAACGCAGCTCCGGCCAGGCACCACCACCAGCAACCTCCGGCCCAAACACGAATCACTGCAGACGAACCCGCATCCAAAACCGACACAAGGCCCGCCGAGACAGAAACAAAACGCACCCATTCACCGTCAGCCAACACACGCCATCGACACCAACAACAAACCTGAAATCGAGAAAAGAAAAGAGGAAAGGGAGCAGGAGTACTCACCCGTGCTCATGGCTCTTTCCCCTCCCGACTGCAGCGGCGGCGGCGGCGTGCTCCAGTCGTGGCGAGAGACGAAACAGCGGTGAACGGCGAGGAAAAGAAATCCGGGCTGTATGGAGAGGAAAAGAGGACAAAGGCGGCGGTGACTGGCGTTTCAGACTTTCGTGGGAGAGAGGGAGAAAGGAGAGAGGGATAGAGAAGGGGGAAGTCGGAGGGAGAGGAAGAGAAGAAAAGAAGAGGAAAGAAAAGAAAAAGGAGAAGGGGTCTTACCCGCCAGCCCAAATGACGCGTCGTTCGGTTGGGCGCGGTCAACCCGCCCTGTTGACCCATTTAAGTTTTTTTTTTTTTTTACAAAACGACGTAGTTTAGAATAATGCCACGATAAATCCCGTGTTTCATCCCGAAACACATTCTAACTCCAACGAAACTCGAACCTAGGGTGATACCCATTTAAAATTGGCATTTTTAAAGGGAATAATTTATTTTTCTTAACCAAAAATCCGGGAAGTACCTCAAGGGTAAAATTGGAATAAAAATTCCGAAAATTTCCGTAAATTAATTTATGAAAATCCGGGGCGTTACACTTATATGTTCTGCACTTGTCATTGACATTATTGTTATTTTTCCGCTGCGTATTATTGTCGGGATACTGTTTTGGTTTCTTGGACTTTGAGCAGTTGTTGTTCTGGTAGGTTTAACCGGTGTTACTTTGGCTAGATAAGGCTGGTTTATATTTGACTCTTGTATCCCGATGTTTATTTTTGGTTACTCTGAGATATTGAGTTGATGTTTTTACCCAGAGTTTGGCATCCCTGGTTTTGAGGGCACTTTGGACCTTTTATGATTGTTTATATTTTGTATTGTCGTTTTTAGGATGTGGTCGTTTCAGTTACCCATAGACTCTAGGGGCACAGCAGCTCTCAGCTTTTGGATCAATTTTGGGCATTCTCAAATAGATTTAAGGCCCAATTTTTGTAGAGTTTCAAGGGGCACGCTATCCCACCTTGATTGGTTGATTTCCAGAGGCATGACGGGCCCGATTATCTGACTAGGACTAAAAGATGTAGTTCAAATGTTTTTCCACGGGCTGGGATGCCCAAGATAATCCTAAGCCAGGGGCTCACTAAACTCCTTCTATGATGAGACATTAGGGACATCCCCTCCATTTTTGGTTTGTATGTCTCAAGGGGCACAACACCCACACCTTTTCCTTTAAATCCAGTAGATAGGGGCATGGGATCCAGGCGACCTGACCATGAGACAACACTCTTCTCAAACCTGTAAGAATATGAGGGAACCAGAAATACCAATAACCCAGACACATTGAACCCAAACCTAAGAATGTGAGGAACCCAGAAGTGAGGCGACCAGACCATGGGATGACATCTGAGAGATTTGAGATACCTATAGGTGAGAGAGTCTAGTCAAAAGCCAAAGACTCAGTCTTTGCACATTAAGAGAACCAGTCAGACCAGTCAAAAGCCAAAGACCCAGTCTTTGCAAACTCGAGAGACGAAGAACCCGGTCAAGAGAGAAACCAATAAGCCAGGAACCCGGTTCTTGCAAATCTCGATATAAACCTGAGGGAATCCAATAAAACCAGAAGAGAGAAAAGCCAGAGAGGAGTCCAGACATGAGGGATCCAGACTTAGAAGAACCTAGTAAAATCAGATGAGAGAGAAGCCAGACACGAATCCAGATATGAGGGTTCCAGACCTAGAAGAACCCAGTCATAAGAGAGATGAGAGAGAAACCAAAGGTGAGCCAACCAAAAGCCGGGACCTAGCTCCTGCAAACTGAGAGATGAGAGAGACCAGACTTGAGAGAAAACCAGATGTGAGGGAAACCAGAAGCCCAAGACCCGGTTTTCGCAATCTTGAGAAGATTATGCCCAGAAAACCAGACATGAGAGAAATCAGATGAGAGTGACCCAGACATGAGGGAAACCGAAGAGGAGTGAACCTAAAGCCGGGACCCAGCTTCCGCAAACTGTGAGATGAAGAAAGTAAAGTAAACCATGCGGGAGCAAACCCTGGGAGGGTTGACGTAAACCAAACCATGTCCGGACATGAGAGAAACAAGTAAGCCAAGTGCCCAGCCCTTGCAAAACTTGAGATGAGCAAACTTTGAGACATACAAACCAGTAAGCCGAGGACCCGATTCTCACAAACCATGGGATGAGATGATTCCCGGCAACCGAGCCATGAAGTGGCACCTTTCCGATGAGAGATGTAGGGGCATGTGATACCCAAGGTATAGACAATACAGTCGCGGAGCGGCATCTTAGACGATGATAGGGGCATGAGATGCCTAGGGTCTAGATAACCAGGCCGTGAAACGGAATTTCTGACGGAACTTAATGGCGTAGCCATTGGGATGAGATGATTCCGAAAGCCATGACTTGGGATAAGATGATTCCCAAGTCAAAACCTAGTTGACAAGGATGAGATGATACTTTGTTGATGACCAAATAAATGAGATGATTCTATCTCCTCGAGATGAGATGATTTTCGAGACGTGGGATGAGATGATTCCCACAAGCTGAGGGCCGATCCCTCAAACCTTTGGGATGAGATGATTCCCATAGAGGAGCATGGGATGCTCCAACCCTTGGCACACACCACACATCTATCATTTAAATTTGGTTGTTCCATTCTTACGTTGTTTCATCCTTAGTCCCTAAGGACTCATCAACGAGGGGCATCTGTGAACACCCAAATTTGACCCACGAATTTTCTACTAAAATTGGATTTTAAACATAGTTAAACCTTCAATTGATGAGATGATTCAATCCTAGGATTAAGACATGTAATGAATTTAACTTAGCAGAAATGATATATTTTGGTAATTTGGACCTTCATGTATTTGTACTCTAGGATTAATAAGATGATTTAATCTTAAAATAAAATATATAATAAGGTTTATTTAGGCTGGAATATATTTTAATCACTTGGGCCTTTTATCTATTTCTTAATCCAATTATATTGTGATGATTTATTCTTGGGTTAAGAATGGGTTTGCGGGCCCAAGTTAATTCTCCAGAGTTTGAATATCCCATTAACACAATTCTTGCAAGTTAATTTTAGCTCTGATTTTCATGGATAATCAAAATTAAATCATCATTTAATTAGATTTTGTGTTTTTGGTATGATTTTGCTCAAAATATAAGTTTCCTATAGCTATTATGACACTCATAATAGGCACAATATGCAGCGAAATTATAGAAACTAACCAAGAACCACATGTGAAGCAACATAAACCGTATAACAATTTTTACATACCTTATGTGGTTGAGATCTTTCACTCAACTGAAGTATGGAATCAGCAAGAGCAAGACAAAGGCCTGGCTCCTCTACAGTATCCACACGAACCGTGATTGACTTGGAATCGTCACATGAATCAAGCCTCGAGCTCCCCCGGACTGATGTGCTAGCAACAAGAAACCAGAAGCTAAGTGTTTTGGGTGTTTTTCTTCCTTCTTTCACCAAGAAGAAGAAGAGAGCAAGAGGAGTGTTTCTTGAGCTCTGAAAACGTGCAAAGAGAGGGGAGGGAGCAGCAAATGATCTGATCACTTAGCCACTAAACACACCCATCCATAATGCATAAGTGGATTAGTGGTAATGGCCAACACATGGTCCCCATGATAATGACATTCATTATCTTTACCACCCACTAACCCATAATCAGATAACACACTCC
>JAKUCV010005148.1:40043-90602 GCA_028386065.3 Turnera subulata
TAAAGGAAGCCTTAGTCATTTTGCCTAACAAACATGACTCATATGTCTCATATGATTCAAAATCAAATGAGTCTAAAAATCCAACTTTATGGAGTTTAGGAATACGAGTCTCGTTTATATGGGCCAAACGACTATGCCAGAGATAGGTTTCACTAGAATCATGTAATCTAACCTTCTTCGTATTAATGTTATAGATAGGCGTTACTAGGTTTAGAACATACAAACCATCGTTTAAAATACACCATCATAAGCAATTTCATTGAAATAAATAGAACAACAATTGTTTTTTATTCTCAATAAAACTTTTCTTGTCCATACAAGACGCAGAAATCAAATTCCTGCTTACGGTAGGTACATAATAGTAATTGTATAGTTCTAAAACCAAACCATTCGGTAAGGATAGATAGAAAGTCCCCACGACTATTGTAGCAATTTGCTCCAATACGGGGCGTAGGTCTATCTCATCCTTAGCCAATCTCCCACTCTTTCTGAGTTCCTTCACTTTTTTACAAATGTGAGAACCACATCTGGTATCTAATACCCATGATGCAGAGGTAGAGATATTAGCCTCTATAACAAAATACCTGAAGCGGAAGTCTTACTTCACTTTTGCTTCTTTACCTCTTCAAGGTAAACAGGGTAGTTTCGCTTCTAATGGCCTGATTTGTTGTAATGGAAACAATTTCCTACCTTTGCAACACCACCATTGGATTTCAAACATGAGAACAAGAAGATGCACATGCACCAAACCTTTTGGTACATTTCTTCTTCTTCTCAAACTTTGCTTTACCCTTTCCTTCTCTAAGGAAACCAAGACCCTCAGGGCTCTCAATGTATGTAAACATCTTGAGCACATGAGGTGTAACGGGTGATAACTCAGCCATTTTGCATTGGAACAATGCCTTAGAGGTCTCGTACCTCCCATGCCTTGCTTGCTCTCCTCAGAGCATTTTTCAGGTGCTCGATCATATCGAACGCCCACATGTTCTCATCTTGCTTCTGAAGCTCAGAGTCTATGGCAATTAGCATAAGGCATGCAACATCCAATGAATCAACATGCTACTCACAAGCATCTACTTCTGCCCTGGAAGCATTAGGCGCTAATTCATTAAGAATAGGCCCTTCAAGGACATACAAATTTTTCTTGTTTGAAGACTATCCTCAAAATGTGATGCCACTCTAGGAAACTATTCTTATTCAGCTTGTCCTACTCAAGGACCAATCACAATAATAAGTGCTAGTGTTTTGTGCCATGATAATTCTACAACAATGATCAATTCACACAAATAATAGTCATGCATACAAATCATTTAATAAGGAATTCTATTAAATGTGCTCCTACTACATAAATCAAGACAATTATATAAGTAGGCCAAGATCCATATTTCACTACAACATAAGTCAGCTTTGGCTGATAAACTTATACACACCCACAATAAGCAGTCGAGATATTACAATTATCCACTCGCACCTTCTTAGGATAAACAATGGCACCTTGCTTTGGCAGAGAACTACCAATTGTTGATCTTAAGCTTGATGAGTGCTTATCATGGAAGGCAACTAAGAACTTAATATTTTACATCAACATATAATTCCAACACATCACATGCTTGTTCTTGATAAAATCATACATTGATGTCATGTAAGTTTGAAAACAAAATACATGTGAATATCGATGTCTAACTTAAACACCGATGTTTTGAGAATCTGATTCTCCCAACAACTTGGCAGTACTTAGTATTGCGGCCATATCCAGAGCTGTAGAGCTCGGATTTGTGTAAACTTGGTGTCCCTGGAAAGCTAAGAATTAGAGCTACAACTTTGCTGTTCAGGCCAGACACCAATTCGGCCTCCATCGGCCCCGAATTCGCTGTTCAAGTCACTGCTTCCCACAACATCGATGTGGGTATTCTAGGACATCGATGTCCTGTCATGAACATCGATGTCATTTGACCTCTGGAACACAAGGACATCGATGCCCTATCATCAACATCGATTTCCTTGAGGCTCTGGAAGTCCAAACTATTTGGCAGAGCTCAAGAACATCGATGTTCAACTCTTGGACATCGATGTTGGAAAGTTCCGAAGGTCCAAAAACTTGGCAGTAGCATTTTAACATCGATGTCTAACCTTTAAACATCGATGTTTGAGACTTTTGAACACAAGGACATCGATGTTGTACTGTCAACATCGATGTTATTTGGTCTCTGGAATCTCAAACAAATCTCACAAGGCTTGGACATCGATGTTCAACTCTTGAACATCGATGTTCAT
This sequence comes from Turnera subulata, assembly GCA_028386065.3. Taxonomy (NCBI): domain Eukaryota; kingdom Viridiplantae; phylum Streptophyta; class Magnoliopsida; order Malpighiales; family Passifloraceae; genus Turnera; species Turnera subulata. The sequence goes on from JAKUCV010005148.1 coordinate 42,318, forward strand.
GTGAATCTGTCAAGGCCAACCTACATAGGACATCGATGTTTGGGAAAGGTGGTGAAGAGAGGTGAGGGAGCGGTGGCGATGAGTTAAATAACAAAAAAAAAAGTGTTTGGGAAAAAAGAAAAGAAGGGATATATTAAAATTTTGAATAAAAAATAAAATAAAATAAAATAAAAAAGAAAAAAAGAAGAAAAACATTTAAAAAAGGTAGAAAGTGGGCCCCACCTGACACGTCAGCAAAAACCGGTAATAGCATGGAAAAAGGACATGGTGACCCGGTAAAATGTGAGTTCAGGGACATGTTGAGTGAAAAAAAAGGAAGAGGGACAACAAATGCGAAAACAAAAAAGTGAAGGGACAAGAAAAACTTTTTTACTGTTAATAATATATTTAGAGTGGACATCAAACCATGCTATCTGTCTTCCGACAGTAGCTTTGATTTGGCGTTGATTTTTTTCCCCACAACCATCCTTCCGATTTAATTTATAAACTGACTTCTTTTCGGACAAAGAAAAAGGTTCTATCTTTCATCAATAGAGCTTCTTTTGAAGGATTGATTGTTCTAAAGAAATATAGAAAATAAAACAAATCAATGCAATTAACCATATATCCCACAATTAGATGGCATGTAATTCCTAGTTCTTTTTATCCCTTGAATATATAGTGAATAACCTGATATACTTTCTGCGAATTATAAAATTTAATATAATAATATCCTCAGGTAAAAAATAAATTACACCCTCAAATATTTGCATTTCTAACATCCAATTGGATTTTTGCTCAAGAAAAAAAAAACATCCAATAGGATCTCTATCTAGGTGAGATTCTGGAACATCCAATAAGAAGCACCGTTCTCCATTTTCATTCCAAAAGAAAAAAGAAAAAAGCTTTATTCTTTCCTTTTCATAAAAACTTAAATTAAAACATGGATTGATCTGGAATGTTCATATTTGCATAAGATGCAATTATTTGTCTTTGGAAAATCAAAAAATTTTCTATTATCAGGGACATTAAGATAACAAAAAATAGTGAAGAAAGGAAAATGATTACTTACCAATAATATTTAAGCTTAATCTATATATATATATTAAAGCAGAGACCCAAATGTGGTGAGGACAACTGGCAGTGCATACACGTGGCATTCCCACCCATATTTGTGTTTAATTATTGTCATAAATGTTATGGCTTCTATCTTCACTTTCTAACCCCGACTTTCTGAAATTAGGCTTGAAAGGCAATTGGCATTGGACGTGCCGATTCGGATTAAGTACACTGTATCATCCCCACTTCAATTGATTTTAATTATTGCCATCAATGAGATGGCTTCTCCCTTCCCATTCCATGTCTTACGTACAGAGTTTAGGTTTGGAAGCCCATCCATCCTATGGAAACGGAACCTCTCTGGGATGTGGAAGGTCTCATTTGCATTAATGCAATAACTGTATTGATTAATATCCATCACCGTAGCCTGGAAAAGGGTGCACATGCCTTGCATCTTTTCCCATCCACCCGCCTATATAATGATGAGGCGTCGCATTGGTGGTCTTGGATGTGCAGCCGTTAACCCCTGCCAATTTGGTCTTCCTGCCGCAGCTGTTCGTACTGTTACCCCGCCCAAAGTTGTGTTGTGCCCCTAATCATTGTAACAGTCCAGAATTGAAGTGATGAAACTTTAAGATCCAATAGAGGTACGCAAGATCAGAGTTGTATATATTTGAAATGTCGATGTTGTGTTTGAATGCTTACCTGTGTCTGCTGCTTTATTTTCCTCTATTGTTTGCCTCCCAAAGTGCTAGGAGGAAATCCAGGAAGTTTTGAAACACAGAATCCGTGGTCTGATTGAGTAGAAAAATGAATCTTTAAAATCGAATAGAGTCCAATAGAGGTATGCAGGATCATTCAGGTCCTCCTGTTTGTGAAAAGAGATTAACATTTAAGATCTAATATAGGCATGCAAGATCAGAATTGTATACATTTGGTTAACTGGTGTAGAGTTTGTATGTTTACCTGTATCTGCTGCTGTATTTTCCTATGTTCTGATTGAGGGAAAAAATGAATCGTCAATATCCTATAGAGGCAAATAGAGGTATGCACGATCTATTAGGTTTGTCTTTGTAACTATGGAGGTGTTTTTAATTGATGTGAAGCGCAGTTTTCACTAATTTGTGCAATTGTCAAATTTGTGAAAGATAGAGTTGTTGTGTCCTGGCTGTGATGCCATTCAAAATTGCAGGATGCGTTGTTAAGGGAGTGAACACCTGTTGGATCCGGACAAGTGTTGTAAGTACCCTTTTGCAAATTATTGTAGATGTGAAAGTGTTGCACCACAGGCTCCTGTGTGTTGATTGATCTGAAAATGAAGATCTGATAGCCTTTTGCAAATTATTGTAGATTTGAAAGTGTTGCAACCCATACTCCTGTGTGTTGATTGATCTAAAAATGAAGTTTTTTACCCTACATAAGCTGAGAAAGTTAGAGTTGTTTGTTGGATTCTGACCTGTGTCTGTTGTGGTATGTGTCCCGGCAGTGTTGCCATCTTAAACTGCAGTGTGCGTTTTTAAGGAGGAGAACCACCAGTTGGACCCGGAGGAGTGTTGTAAGTACCCTTTCCCACATTATACTGGATGTACTGAATGTGCCTGGATTTGTTCCTACTTTGGAATGTAGTTGTTGATCAAAGTCTTCTGTTTGGCGTTACTACCATTGTTTGACTGGCCAATAGTAATGGTATTCGTCTCTGTCCACACCCACCTTTCCTGTTGGTTGCAGGAATAGTCCACCGGAGTATGGCCACCAATATACTAAACGAGTTGTCCCCTGACAAGGAAACGTGGAATATCGAAGTCAGAGTAGTAAGGTTATGGGAGTCACTGAACTACAAAATGCATGACCAGGTTATTAGTCTAGATTTAATCATATGTGATGAAGAGGTACTACCATGCAACCAAATTATTTACGAATGCACACTGACCATTTCAAGATAACAAAAATTGGTTTGCTTACTGACATCTGTGTTACGATTAGGGTACTATGATGCATGCCGTGGCCAACAAGATGCAAGTGGAGCGTTTCTGCGGCAAATTCCAGGAGGGAAAAGCATACCGTCTCAACAAATTTAAAGTTTTAATGCAAGCAAGTCAATACAGGCCCGTTACACATGTGATGAAACTGCAAATCTTGGCATTCACAAAGGTGGAGGGCGTACAATGTGGCACAGACCGTATCCCACTCCATATGTTCCAATTTGCTAATTCCGCGTTGATATTTGAGAGATGCAATACTACAACCTTCTTAACAGGTACTGTTGTACAACATGATTTGTTGTTAAAGAAGCTGATATTCCGATACCTTTGATAAGTATTAACCACTATGGGTTTTGCATTTGTCTGTTTAGACATCCTTGGCATGCTTACATCTATAGGCCCACTGGAACCAGTTGTGACCCGTAGAGGTAGATTACAGAAACGTAATATCGAAGTGTCAATAGCAGGGTATATTTCTACAACCAATAATTGTGTTACATTCCATGTCTACTGCATAGATTGCCATGGTAACAAGATGTTGTATCCTTGCAGAGGACACAAATATCGAGTTACACTGTGGGGGAAACAAGCGGAAATGGTCTCAGAGGTCTTGGTTCGCAAAGTTAAAGGGCATTTAGTTTTGGCATTAACATCGTTATTGAGAAAAATGTACTTGAGTAAGGGACATACAACTATAAGCATGGATGGAAATATGTGTAGGTTGAAACTTACATAATTCACAAACCTTTTCCATGTGATTCAGGAGAAAATTCCCTGTCTTCAACTAATGCTACCAAGGTGTATCTTAATCCAGACATACCTGAAAGGAAGCAGTTATTAGTGAGGTAATATCCTTGATTTGGTACACATTCGTAATAGCATTACGCACCAAGCCTGATTTTCGATGTCTGATACAGCTGTCCCGAAGCAACAACCGTAATTTTGCCTCTAATAAAAATTTCAAGTGGAGCTTCTGCTGAGGATCAAAAGTTTGAAAACCGTAAGAGGGTTTCCGACATACTGGTCATGGAGACTGCAGAGTACGTTGAAGATAATGACAAAGATATTAGGGTTACCTTAGAAGGGAAGATCAGGGAGGTACACAATAGGTATGGATGGTGTTACTTTGCATCTCCCAACTGCTGGAAGAAAATAGACCGTGAAGACCCTGGAAAACTATGCGCTTCATGTACATCTAAATGGTCCATCCCAACGGTCAGGTGAACTTTTGATCTAACCCTGACATGTTTTGAACTTTGTAATTGTGCACTGCAGTGCCATACTTTTTCATAGCGATACTGACAGTTAGGTTTTCCCCTGCAATCAGATACAAAGTGGAGATTGTAGTGGTGGACGAGACTGGGGAGCTGACGTTGACCTTATTTGACCGTAAGGTTGAACGGCTCATAAGGATGAGCGCTGTGGAGTTCCTGGAGTGCATGGATGGTGAAAACCATAAACTGCCACCTCAGATAGAGTCAATGGTTGAAAAAGAAATGGTCTTCCAAGTTAAAATAACCCCTTACAACAGGAAATATGGATGGCAATACCTTTCTGTCTCAAAAATATTCCTTGCGGACGAAATGCAGGTATGGGGGTACACTGTGTGCAATCCACGTCCTGCTGAACATTATAGTTCTGTTATTGATCAATTTATCACTGATGTTTATGCAGGATGTTGATAAATCATTTGCCACCAGTCGTGTGAAGGTTAAATCCAGTGATGAGTTACGAGAAAGTGCCTGTATTCCCACATCACAAGAGTCAGTCAGCAGCAAAAGGAAGAAAATATGATGCGAACAGTATAAGGATCCTGAATGTAGCATATTCTGTTTCTGTTTAGTTGGTGACAAGTTTAGATGATTACAATTTATATCGCATCACACCCATGTTTTTTGATAACCCTCTTACCATGTATGTGCAACAAAACTTTTTTTAAATCTGGAGTTAGATGTGACAAGTGTTGCATGTGAACTTTGCAAATTTCCAACCAAGTTTGCCATATATGTGATTTACCCCAAAGATAATGCAATGTGACAATACCGTACTTTGTAAATCAGATGTCACTAAAGCAGTGCAGTATGCTGTCCTGATTGGTGAATGAGTAGGAAAGATATCTTTCGTGCTTCACGATAGTGGAAATGTACTTGGTAAATGTAGAATACCTAAAAAGTATGAAGTGTTGTTATTAATTATACATCCAGTGAAACTGGTAGCCACCATATCAGTGCAATGTTCTGTCCTTAATGAATATAAGACCAAATTTCTGATGAAGATTTTGCAGGACTTGGAAGACAAAACAGACTTCTAGTTTGGGAGGGGTGTGAAGTGATGTTGGCATGCACACTATGCTGACAGTTTTATTGGATGTTCAAAATGAGATGGGACCTTAATTTCCATGAAACATAATAGCCCCACCGGTATAAAACATCACTCTGTCATAGATATTAATATTGTTGTACTGCATTTGGTTGAAGGAACCCACCAGATGTCTACACAAAACTGTTGAAAGCATAATGAGAAAAAAGTATAACGTGCAACCTACATTTTGATTCTTATAATTTCAATGTGTCCTTAAATGAAGATACCACAAGTAAAGCCTCTTTAACTGTCATCTATCACCTAGATGTGTAGTGGTGAAAATGGAGTAAGTGAAGGAGGTTAAGAGTATACCTTATTTCCAGGCGGAACAATTGAGTATACTGGGAGTAGTTCCCAGCCCTTAAACTATCCCTGCCAAGTGGAAATTCATTCTAGCGCCCATTATTGCAGTCAGCAAATCATTAAGTGATTGCAATAAAACATCAGAAGTTTGATTTCCATTAAACTCCACGCAGTAACCATAATTGATTGGGATTACAAATGAATGGGCATAACCGAGTTCTATTTTCATTAAACTCCACATAGTAACCATGATTCATTGCGATTACAAATGAAATGGCATTACTGCCTTAGACAATAGACCCTCACATGATATCTTGACGGTTACAAGGAAGAGCTATGGTGATAGGGGAATTAAAGTGGGAATCCAATGGGTGGGAACATCAACCATGTACACAGCTATTATAAATGAACAAGAAACAAGCTTGTGTTCAGCAGTACATTCATTCAAGCACAGAAATTCATCCATACCTGATACACAATTTGGTATTTGATATATCATTTCCACTAATGAATTCCAGCGGCCAGAATTGTGTTGTGAAGGGGGGTAGGTTAGCCGCCCACGATGACGAGCCAAATCCGAGGCAGAACCATTTCGACAGGATACCAGAAGCAATTCTGTTGCAAATCATCTGCATAACTGTGGCTGGCTGTGACCAAAGCTTTGGTGCAATACGGCAAACGTAGGGTTTACTCTTTAAAAGTTTGTTGTAATCATCCCTTGCTTGATTTCTGTATGCCAACATTTAAAAGTAAAAATCTTGACCAAATGTATCTGACATATCTAAACTCCCAATTGTACCGCAAGTGTAAGAAGTTTGGAGAATTATGCTTCGACGAAGAGGTGTTACAAAGACTGTCTGTAGGTGCCCTGTGCAAGAGAGTGCCTAAGTTATTGTATAACCCTCCCGGCGTGAAATTTTTATACAAACTCCATAATTTGGGATGGTTGAATGCATCTCTAATGTTGGGAGTCCATTTCTTCTTCAATGTAAACGAAAAGAGCAGAGGGATCCGCCTTCTAAACTATGCTTCCTCAACAGACACTTATTATTACTTCAGACATTATGTCTATGCAATTGCAAAATTGACACTTAAAGATAGGAGTGGATTCCAGACATCGGCTAATTTGTACCGGGAAGGTACTCAAGGGAAAAGGTTAGGAAGGAAATCCAGACGCCTTCTACAAATAATGATTGGAAACAAGCCATTGCCTACATTGAGGTACAAACGGTCATGCCAGATGAGTGGAAACAACCATTGGAACCATACGTCCTGGGATGATTGTGATGGAGTGAAAGAAGAATATATAAGTTGCATTAGATGTTCACTAAGTGTTGAATTCTTTAAATTGCGTAATGTGATGAGATGAGCGGCTATGAGAAGCAATGCAAAAGAAAGATGTGTTTGTTATCAAGCAATAAAAACCATATTTTCCTGAAAATTCATATGGTAGGGGATGAATGGCAGTACCATTACGATGTACACAGTGCTCTAACAGTATGACAAGTTATGGGTTGACCTTAATGCAGCTAGAATAATATGGGAAATTTGTCCTATAACAGTCCTCCTTAAGATGATTCCACAAGTATTGGGATGATATATGAGGTTGTGTGGACGCCCGAATTGGCCTATCAGTCATAATTGGCGTACCATCATCCTGAACTGCGCTCACTAGAACATTAATGTGTCTGATAGTGGAACATTAAGATACCTTTACAGTTACTGTGGAAACTATGTAACTGCCATGAAGGTACACATAGTGGCACCCCCCATGAAAAGCCAGGATGAAATAATACCCATAGTGTTATTGATTGCCCCCACTAACAATAAGAATAAGGGATGATAATTGGCATTACATTATAGCTCTAGGATATATTTGGTGAACATTATTTGGCGCCGGGTATCCTCAATAGTCACTCACAAAATATCTATAGTTACTAGAATTGTCCTGGGCGTAAGAGTAATAATGTGGAAAAAGCAGATGAGAAGTCTGAATATGTATAAAATTGTTATAAATCGCCAGTATGCATGATTCCCATAAGTACAACTTCTAACACTCGAAAGAATCCAAACTGCAAAACCCATAATTCCTGTTACACGACTGTTTGTAACTTTGAGTGCTTCCATCCTTTCCTGTACTATGAAGAGAAGAAAGATGGAATTTACAGATGCTGGAAAAGGACCAGATGTCAACCATTTCGATAGACTCCCTCAAGCAATAGTGATGCAAATAATCTTTCTATCAGTGACAGGTTGTGAACAAAGTTTTGGTGCAATAAGGCAAAGGTATGATATCACACCTTAGGAAAGTATGTTCCATGAATGCAAACTCGAAATTCATACATGTGAAAGCTGAAATGACAGATTAGTGTTTTATGTTATACTGCAGCTGCAAAATGTTTGGTGAAATATGCCTGAATGAAGAGGTTCTGAACCAACTTCATGTAGCCACCCTATGCAGGAAAGTCCCAAAATTGATGTCAAGCCCCTTTGGTGTCAAGTTTTTATATAGACTTAGCGACTTAGGTTGGCTGAATGCTGCACTAATGCTGGGAGTCCACTTCTTCTTCAAAGCCAACGACAAATCAACAGGTTTACGTCTCCTTACATATTCTTCAGCGGCACCTTCTTACTTTTACTTCAGAAATTATGCCTATGCACCCGTTTAACCATAAGAGATAAAAGTGGATTCCAGAACCTGATCAACCTTTACCTCTAGGGCGTTGATGGTAAATGGTTAGGAAAGAAGTGTAGGTCCCTATTACAAGAAATGATTGGACACAAGCCTTTGCCTATGTTGACAATGAATAGATTGTGTGAAATGAGTGGAATCAGCCATTGGGATCTCAGCTTCTAGGAGGATTGTGATGGACAAAATGAAGACCATATAAGCTGTATACGATGTTCCATTGGTATTGAATTTTACAAGCAGCGCAATGTAATGGAGTGAAGTAATTGTAAGGTCAATAAAATTGTAACCTCACTTATTGTGGAACTATTTCTGGGTTGAACAATAACCCATGGTTCAGGTTGGGAAAACTGATGTGTTTGTCATCATGAGACATGAAACTGCATAAATTATGTTTTACATATGATGAGACATCCATTGAAACACGATATAGTGAGAATAATTTATGGTGCTTATGGATATCTTCTGCCGTTCATTATATGAGTAAACAAGAGCAATATATACTGAAGTGTAATAGTTACGGCTGAATAATAAGACAAATAGGAAATCAACCTAAAGAATTGTGGAATCGGAACAGACCGTAAGCTGCCAGTACAACTGACATTATTAACCAATAGCTTGTAGTTAACATGGTAAAATGATCAGAAAAATAATGAATGATAGGTAAATGAAAAGGTGAAACTATTATTACCTCTTACTATTTCAGCACCAGACCAGTAGTATAAAACTAGGATGTCATATAGTTTATCCTGCACAAGGATAAACAAACCTATTAAACATCTGTCGGAATACAACAGGATCAGGAGAAGAAGCAATTCAACAGCATACGGTAGTTATCAAAAGACGAAGGCCAGAAGCATAATTCAAGGTTAGTTGCGAATAAACTTCTTATATCCCTACACAATAATTCTGTTGTCTTTATAGTTGTTTTCCAAAGCAGTATTTCCGTTTTATTACTTAAACATCTATCACCGAATAGAAGCCAATATCTGTATTGTATCCTGCATCATACAACGTCTAGCCAACAATATGTTCAAATGTAAGTTTAAACGCAAGAATAATAATACCAGTTAAAACATGCACCGAAACTTACACAGCCCAGTACTTGCCAATACTGCGTAATCACTATAGTGTCTTGAATTTGAATACGAAACTTCGGCCTTAAACAGTGGACTACAATTACCTGTGCACGAACAATCATTACGATTGTCGGCAATACCTTATGGATGGCTGTGTAAACATACTGTAGATATGACATGGGTTAGAATATTGATTCAATCAAGGTACAGAAGTATTTGGTAATGATGTTTTTTTAAACGCTTAGAATTAGCCCAAATTCACACACACTACATGCAACTAGGCCGAGCCGGGTAACCCGTGGCCGGAGAGACAGTTCGATGCCGCGATACTAACAGTACCCCCACACTGCCCAATCATTCCGATCCATTCCATCGCCGCCAACGCGGCCTCCAGGTGGAAGAAACAACCTACTTAGTGCAAAGCCTCCAAACCGACACAGAACCAACAACAACAATAGGTTTCTAACCTAAGTGTACAACCGGCACTCAATTAACCGGATCTAAGGCTGTTACCTTCTAAGTGTTGCAAGACCCAATATCCGGCAACAAAATATGCGGAACATCTGTCCTGAGCCCGATAGCTTACGACACTGCATATGTAACAAATGGAAAACAGGACAACAGGTATCCTAATGCTTGCTACTAAATTTTAGCCGGTAATACAGATTTTCAATGGAGGGGCATGAAGGCAACGAATGTTGTTTAATATTACCGGACACCTAGAAAACGTTCATGGTATGGACTAATTAGATACCGTGAATTACATGTAGATATATGTGTTATCTTTGGTACCAAAAAATATAGTTTCAAACATATATTTGTCTATCTGATATTGACAAACAACTACATAGAGAACACAAAAAGGAATCGGGCATGCAGGAAAAAGAAAATGGCAGAAAAGCGAAGAAGACCGATAGGTTTGTCATCCTAAAATACCTTATTACACAAATTCAAGGAGATTAGTATAATGTGCCATATAATACAAATCTAGTGAATTAAACTATGTCTGCTCATGTTTAGGGACCAATAACAAAGTCACAATCGTTGGTATGGCTCAAGGCACCTCCCAGTTAACAATAAGCAGAGGTAATGCATCTACATGTTCAAACGTAACATATGTATGGTAGTTTGTAGGCATGAGCCGTTCAATTTGTTTCCCATTGTTACCCAATTACAGGTGAATTTTTCAAACGAAAGAGGAGTAACAAAAAGAGGAAGTTACAAGCAATGAGGGATAGGCAACAAGGTTAGTTAATATACATGGGACACATTCCGGGATACGAGGATTTATGTAATACAATATTTGAAACAATTAGGACATTGCATTGAACCACAATATGATTGTAACTACAGCTGCATCCATTATGCAAAATAAGAAACGTAGAAACGATACAGGGATCGGGTCAACGTCAAAAGGAAGCACCACTAACTTTGTCTCCAAACCAAAAGGTCAGTCCTAATACATACAACATCGTAATTACAACATACCTTTATTTGGTGCTTAATCAACCTGTTTGCAACTACAGGTGTTGATATTTACAATATAGGGCCCCCCACGTACAAATGTCGCTATTGCAGTGCAATAATGTGGTACGAAGAAAGAAACTCCCAAGGTAAAAGGCCACGGAATCCTCAATTCGCCCTATATTGTATGAGCGTGAAAGTGCAAGTCCCTTATATCCGAGAACCTCCACCATTACTCAAGAGACTTCTATCCGAACAAAGTCAAGAGGCATCCCATTTCCGTGACAATATCAGAGCATATAATTCCACATTTGCTTTTACTTCAATGGGTGGTGTAATTGATCGCGAAATCAACAGTAGAAGGGGGCCATATGTGTTCCGGCTGAATGGTCAAAATCACCATCTTATAGGATCTTTGTTGCCCATGCCTGGCCAACAACCCCGTTTCGCACAATTATATGTCTATGACACAGACAACGAAATCCAGAATTGGAATCAAATTATGGGGTCAAACCAAGGGGAAAGCAGGCTAAATGAGACATTGTTAAACAACTTGATGAGCATGTTGGATGAACATAATATATTGGTGCAATCATTTAGAGTGGCCAGGGAAAGATACGCACAGGATGATGTCAGCAAATTCCGGTTAAGGATTGTTAGCTCTAGAGAAAAGGATGGTAGGCACTATAATACTCCCACCAGTACAGAGATTGCAATGTTCATTGTTGGGGATTTGGACGAAAATGCGATCAACAGAGATATTGTAGTGGAGCATAGACAACAAGGTTTACGGCATATAACCGAATTACACCCTAGCTTCTTGTCTATGCAATACCCTCTACTGTTCCCGTATGGGGAAGACGGATACAGGCTGGGGATTGAGCATCGGGTTGGCAACCAAATTGTACCAAACAAAAGAACAACCCTTATAATGCGGGAATATTATGCCTTTCGAATCCAAATAAGAGAAGAAGAAGGACGAACAATATTCTTAGCTGAGAAATTAAAAGACCAATACATTGTTGATGGATTCACGTGTAATGAAGAGCAGAGATCAACCTTCATCAAATTTAACCCGACAAAATTGAGGGTCGAATTATACAAGGGCATACATGATGCAGTCTCACATGGAGACACAAACCCAGAACTGCTTGGAAAAAGGACAATCTTGCCATCCACACATACAGGCAGCCCACGCTACAAAGTTCAAAACTATCAAGATGCAATGGCAATATGCCGATAGGCAGGATTCCTAGACCTCTTCATAACATTTACATGCAACCCCAAGTGGCCTGAGATAAGCATGCTGACCAATAATTTGCAACAAAGTACAAGGCACAACCATCCAGATGCAATTGTACGTGTCTTCCATATAAAGTTACGGGAACTTATGCGCGATATCCGAACCAAAAACCATTTCGGGAAATGCATTGCAAGTAAGAAAAACTTTGCTCATAATTATTCTTTTGAATATAACTTCCATATTTACCAAATTAACTAACGGCAAACATTGCTTCCTAACACAGTAGTATACACGATCGAATTCCAGCAACGAGGATTACCAAATGCACACGTTTTGGTCTTCCTCCACCGCAATCACAAGAATCCAAGTCCAACAAAAATAGACCGTATCATTTCAGTAGAAATCTCAAACAGACAAGAAGATGAATTAGGGTATCAAGCAGTGCAAAATTTTATGGTACACAGTCCATGCGGAATTCTGAATCCACGGTCCCCATGCATGCATGATAATCGTTGCACCAAACATTATCCAAAGAGATATTATGAAGAAACCACTATTGACGAGCAAGGTTTCCCGGTGTATCGTAGACGAAGACAGACCAACACCATCGTTCGAAATGGCATTGAAATCGACAACCAATATATAGTGCCTTACAACAGGGATCTCATTGTCAAATATCAGGCGCATATCAACGTGGAGATATGCAACCACGCGAGGAGCAATAAATATTTGTTCAAGTATATACACAAGGGCCTAGACAGGGCAAAGGTTATAGTTGAGTAGATCAATACTTCTAACAATCAATACCAAACGATGAGATCAAAACATATCTGGATTGCAGGTACTGTAAAACAGTAGTGTGCCACTAATATTTATCTGTTACCTAACAATTCTTACCATCACTAAAAACGTTTAACCATGCAGGTGCATAACAACAATAGAAGCGTATTGGAGAATCTTCCAGTTTGACATCAATTACAGAACACCTGCTGTTGAAAGGCTGGGTTTCCACAATGAAGATGAGCAAACAGTGTTTTAAAGAGATGACTCTGATGTAACGGAACTCATCACACTTCCCCGCGCTCGCAAAACCATGTTCACACAATGGATGCAAACAAATTCAGAAAATGAAGATGCCAGGTTACTTACGTATGCAGAATTTCCAGAACAATGGATGTGGAACAAACAAAACCTTCAATGGAAGAGGCAAAAATCAGGTAATACAATTGGAAGGATTTATTACAGCCATCCTACAAGCGGTGAGAGATATTACTTAAGAATGTTGCTAGGAGTAGTTCGAGGGTGCAAAACATATGAGGAGATCAGGACTATTAACAATGTCGTCCACCCAACATATCAAGAGGCATGTCGTTCACTGGGATTACTTGGGGATGGCAAAGAATGGGACAATTGTTTGGAAGAGGCATCTAGATGGGCTTTCGGAATGCAGTTGCGGGAATTATTTGCGTCCATATTAGTACATTGCGAGGTATCTGACGGAAAAGCACTGTGGGAGAGGAATGCTGAACTGCTAAGTGAAGATTTGTTATACCAAATCCGTAGAACTATAGATTGCCCAAGTTTGGAAGTGGAAGTTGAACAATTACGGAATGTTGCTCTAGAGCAAAATGAAGGTATCCTAAAGAGGAATGGAAAGACAAATGAAGATTTCCATATCCCAACTCCAAATCATCGATCAAATAATGAGCTAACCAACCAATTATTGTTGGAGGAAACGACCTATGACACGGTCCTGATGTAAGAGGAGTTTACAAAGTTGTACCAAATTATGAATTTGGGCCAAACGAATGCTTTCAATGCTGTGAAACAAGGTGGAAAACAATTTGGGGCAAACCTTTTTCAGAAGCGGCTATGGAGGGACTGGAAAGACATACCTATGGAAGATAATAGTGTATTATCTCAGATCTAAACGGAAGATCGTATTGGTTGTTGCTTCATCCGGTATTGCTTCTCTCCTCCTGCCAAGCGGAAGAACTGCACATTCAAGATTTCACATCCCTTTGAACCCAACAGGAGACACAACATGTGAGATCAAACAGAGATCCCACCTTGCAGGTTTATTAAAGAAGACGTCACTTATTATCTGGGATGAAGCACCGATGGCAAACAAGTTCTGTTTTGAAAGTCTAGATAAGACCCTCAGGGATATTATGCGAAATGTCACCCAAGACAGTGAGGAGAAAATGTTTGGAGGTATAATGACAGTACTTGGAGGAGACTTTAGGCAAATCTTACCGGTTATCCCAAAAGGCCGGCGTGAAGAAATAATTAGTTCATCAATTAAGCGTTCGTATATATGGTCACAAGTACATGAATTGGAGCTCAATGAGAATATGCGATTAAGAACAACCACAAGCAAACATGAGGCAGACACAATTGGAGATTTCGCCAAATGGATAATAGATAATGGTGATGGTGTTGATTGTACAGAAGGTGATGACGGTTGGATTAACATACCAGAAGACATGATTGTAGACCAAACGGAAGACCCATTCGAGGCAATATTCAAGTCGACGTTCCCCAATTTCAAAGACAACCAGAAAGATACCAGGTACTTAGCAGAGAGAGCAGTCCTATCACCAACAAATGATATTGTCACCGAACTAAACGAGTACATAATGAACAAAATTGACGGCAAAGAGCACATATATCGCAGTAGTGATAGCATTTGCAAGCAATCAACTGTTATACCGGAACAGGACATGCTATACCCTGTGGAGTTCCTAAATAATCTGAAGGCCCCAGGAATACCCAACCATGAATTGAAATTGAAGGTTGGGGCACCAATAATGCTTTTATGGAATATTAATCCGTTAATGCGGCTCTGCAATGGTTCAAGGTTGATGGTAACAAGGTTGGGAAAGTGGTTTATTGAGGCAGAAAAAATGTCAGAAGAGGAAGCAGGGAACAAGGTATACATCCCAAGGATTGTCTTATCAACAAACACAAAGTGGCCATTGAAATTGAAGAGACGACAATTCCCGGTAACTTTGTGCTATGCGATGACAATAAATAAAAGCCAGGGCCAGTCATTACAGAAAGTGGGCTTATACCTACAATTATACGTAGCAGTATCAAGGGTAACGTCCAGGGATAGCTTACGGATATCGGTAAATGATGATAAAAGTCCCGAAAACAATGTAATAAAGAACATTGTATTTCGAGAAATTTTACAGTAGCAGGTTCCATCACACGTTTTTGAAAAAAAATAATAATATTTTCCGGTTTTTTATATTAATTATTCCCCCATTATTTTTTTTCTTTTTTAACTTATAAGCCATTTATATGTTAAGGTAGAATTTGATATTTATTTAAATATTTATTTACTCCTTGACCATTTATATAAATTATATATTTTTTTACAATCATAATGTAATAATATTATGTTGTTAATAACGTATTGTCAAAACGGTTTAACAATTGCTTTGTAAACAAGATCCATACCAATAATCCGAACTTGCGAAACTTGGGTTGAATTGGAAATGTGTGGAAAAACATAACACCTACTAATAATGCTAAAGATTTTTGAGTTTTCCATGAAGAATGACTTTCAAGGCGGCCACTATGAGCCTTAGGAATACTCTAACAATCGTGTTATTGCCCGTCTACCTGACCGTTGATTTTGGCCTGCCCGGAATTAGACATGCAGCTGTTAACCAATCATATCAGAAATTATTGATTGGCCCATCCCATTTAACATTAGTCTACACAATCCAAACCCATACGGAACCAAAATACAGCCCAGCATGGAATGATCGGAAGGTCTGAATATTGGTGGTTGATTAGACAAATAGGTACGCACTAATTACTGAGTAATAGCATCGTGGTGAACCCACAATACCTGTTACCCCAAAATGAAATTTAAGGATTACATACAAGGGGTAATTATCGATATGTCATGATTGCACACCGTTATCAAAACATTGAGTATGGAAAATCCAAAAAGGCGGCATGAGAAGAAACGCGTCTGAAGGAAAACATTCATCTAAAATATTCAACATAAGATGTTGACCAATGATCTTAAAGGTTTGGTAAATCTAACAGACAGAACCATTAAATAAAGCCCCCCTTTAATATATTTTAGATGGAAACATAGTGCCAAGGCATTAATATCACAGGAATAAATAGAATAACCTACACAACACCCTCGGTAATATGCAAATTTCAGTTTCACAGCACCTATTAATAATGACTCCTCGAAACCCTAACAGTGCGGCCTCAACCACAATTTCACCTGATCTGGACGGACATCATCATTACATTCTTTATGAAAGACTATGCATGTGCACGCAGTAACGGCCCTTCCCAATCGTCACGTCCATCGAAAGTAATTAGGCAGTTGAATGTCAATCACAACCGAATAATACCAACACCACGATAGGATAAACAACAGCCACTATCTATGCCTATAAATACCGTGCTACGTACCTTGCTCTAAACAATATCATCCTCCAACAAAGAATCCACTCCATAAAACCAAAAGCTTCCAATGGCCAGCCAACAAGCACAATTAATCGAGGATCTGAAAATGAAGAAAGAGGCTCTGGAGGAACTATGCCGGATGATGTTGGAGTAGATAGATGACTAGGAGAAGGCGATGGACAGACAGGACCGTCTGGTAGAGAAGTGGATGGACATAGCCAACCAGTACAAGAATCTCTGGCTCGAGAAATCCAAAGAAGTGACAAAGCTCCGCCAAGACACATAAGGAAATATCTTGCTTAATAGTTGTATTTCCAGTTTCCTATATGCCTGTACTCTGAATCCTTCCTAATAAACCTTTTTTTTTATACCATGCAAAATTGAGGTTCAAATCTGAGTTTAATCTGCTTCCTATCATCTTACAAATCAGAGCTAGGTATGTCGATTACATAAAACCATACTGCATTAACAAAAGTTATTCAGGCAAATTAAACTCTGATTGATATCAGTGCAAGACGCAGACACTAAACCCCATCCAAAAAACACACTACACATAATAATGCACAATCATATAACTCTTTGAACACCATAATGCCGCTTTGGAAGTAAAGGATGGCAGACAAGCAAAGAGAATTGCGGCATTAACAAAAGTTACTCAGGCCAAGCAAATTCTGAATGATAACAGTAAAACACACGAACACAAAACACCGTTCACCAAAACAAACTGCACATAATAATGCACAAACATAAAACTCTTTGGACACCTTAATGCCGCTGTGGGAATAATGGATGGCAAACAAGCAAATATTATTAAAGTATGGATTAATCAAAGATCTGATAACCTTTCGACCTATGAACTTACTTAAGAACAACAGTGAATGCAGGCCAGTGTAACAATAAAATAACATGCATTAGATGCACAGACTGATGTTGTTCAAAGATTCAGAATCGTGGAAACCCAGCATAGTGAACACAAAAATTACACTACGGTCTAAAGAAAAACCAAAAACAGGACTCGCAGAAAGCATCCCATTCAAACTCAAAATCGCATCCAGTAAACCGTATTTTGGCAACTATCGACACACATAGTCAAATTACTTCATTCCGTCCTTCAAGTTATCAATCCCACATGTTAGGTTAACCCAACGGAATAAAAGCGAATGAATATACAAAATAAAAAGCCCAACCCAACAAGGCAGAGATAAAGAAAAATAATAAACATTATAGGCCCAAATAACTATCGTCTGTTTACCTGACAGTACCACATTGCCGTGTGTTTTAGATTACTCCTTAGAGACAGATGTCGATCAGAAGCCTCCACAAACCAGTTTAGCTAGACAATTACGGAACAATCAATGCAGGCAGTTAATAGGGGGAACCCAACAGGCACCAATGTATCTATATATACCGCGCACACCTATAGGTTAAACAATACCGCAGTTAAAAACCTTACCACAGATAAATACCAACATAACATGGCCAGTCCAAATCCCGCCGACTACGCCCCAATCCTTGGGGATGTCATAGCCAGCCAACAGGACCACAAGGAGAAACTGGAAACCATATGCGGCCGGATGCTGGCAGAGATTGACAAACTGAAAGGTCTGGTACTAAAGCAGGAAAAATTGCTGGGTTCTTGGAAGGAGGTAACCGAGGAGTACCGCGACCTGTGGATGGCAGAAGCCAAGAACAACAACAGCCTGATGGAAGAAAACATCCGCCTCAAGGAGACAATATTGAAGAAGTGAGTTTGTTTCCCTGTTGGAGATCGTTGCCTTCTGTTTGTTTCCAATATGTGTATCGCTTGTTCTCTCCCCCTACATCTGTTTCCAATATGAGTATTGCCTGGTATCTCCCGCTACATCATTAAAATAATCGTTCTCATTCAATGATAAAGCAGATACAAGAATGGTTGTATCCAGAACTGCAACAAATATAGCGTTGTTATACTATAAACAACCTAACACTGAAACAGACTAACGATGTCTTCAAAAAAAAAAACACAAACCTCTACAATCATAGACGATTAGCTGTATGAAGGACATCATTCGAGGGTTAACGACAGGTAAGGATGATGGTAACCAAACAAACACACCGTTATCGAAAATATTGGGAAACAGAACAAAAGTAAAATGTAAAACATCGGCTACACGATTGAGAATTGAATGCTAAACACTAAAGGCAATACTGTAATACTTTTTACCCACCATAGTTCCATCAAACCATGAACACCACCCCTTACGGTGTGATTATGCAACCATCCTGTAGAAAACAAACAATCTCCGTACCGACGAAATCAAAATCGGAAAATAAAAAAACCGGAATCGATAAGATAACAAAGAAGATAAAAAAAGTTGAGAAATGGATTTGGAAATAGGGCTAATCCGAAATAAGAAAGCTCGACAGCCAAAACAAAACACCAGCTGGGAACGTCCCATATGCATCATCCCCGACCGAAGTACGAACACGGTATGGGACACCATAAATGAAATGGAACAGCAACCACAATAGAATTTGAGAACCCAAAATTCGCGTAAACAAAACCCCCAAAAGTTAGGGCAAGGAATTGGAACAGGAAAAAACAGGACGCGACACATTACAAAGGGTAAAACTAATGGAGATTACAACAGCTGTTGTGGAATTCCAACCCAATGACAAAAAACTAACACACAATCAGGAAGGTCGAAGGCAGAGAAATGAGAAGTGAAGAACGCAAAGACGATCATCAGAAAGGGTAACCAAGACACGCGATGAAGAATGAATCCGGGCTGGCAATACAATTACTAACCCAACATAATGGGCCAGAACCCAATGAAATGGACCAATATACATGTGTAAGCCCATATTGGTACTGATACTAGTTAATATAACTTTAAATACCAGCCCAGATGCACAGACAAGCCGTGTGTAACACGGGTAGTCGCACTAGTTTTCCTTTACAACAGATGAAATTTGCTCCACTATAGCAGTGGGAAAGTGAAAAAACCAAACACGTTATAAAGCAAGAAAAAAACTAAAAGACAAAGTTTATGGCTGCCTAATTACCCCGTTCCTCAAATAAAATGAGAATAAAAATAAGCAAAAGACTTAGCAAAAAAGATAAATCTTCAATAATTCCGCCATAAGGGCTATTGGGAGGGTTGTGTGCTTGGAGACCAATGATCACTACTTGCAAGTCCATTTCCAGGAGCAACTTTTCGATATGCATCTCTTTTGCTAGACACAAACCAAGACGTGCTATATACGCTTCACCAGGAGCTGGTTCCAATGATACCTGGAGTTGTTTGATCGCCATAGCTAGTATATCCCTCGTCTAACCACAGCGGATCGCGCCCAGAACAGCCTTTGGGAAATAGTCACATCAGGATTGAGTTTGACCACACCAATGGACAGAAGCCGCCACCATCCTACTTCTGCTTGGACCAACAATGGCTTGTTGGTTAGCATCCAAATATTCAGAAAGAAAAGTTTCAGCAGAAAGTGCGATTTGAGCTTGGCTATTATGAATATTCTGGAATACCAAAGAATTACGACTCTTCCAAATTAACCAGCAGTGAGTTAAGACCTGTGTCATGAGCTTTTCTCCCAACGAGTTCCAAACGAGTTGCAACCATTCATGTGCCAGCTCAGTATCAATCTTTCAAATGTTATCAGGAATTGAGCTTAGTCGCCACACTTTCCGAGACCAGATACAATTCCTAAGCAAGTTCATGACTGATTCAGGGGAAGAGTTGCACCTAGGACATACTGTATCAACAACTAGTAATCTACCAACAACATTAACTCGTACTCGGAGGATATTGGTGTGCATGCACCAAGCAAAAGATCAAATCTTTGGAGGGGTATTCAGCTTCCATAGTCTTTTCCACCAAGTAGAGGAACAATCCGGTATCCACGAAGTTGAAGATATAAATTAGGGGTGCAATAGAGATAAACTCACATTGTATCCACTCTTGACTGTGTATACTCCTGATGAGCTGAGATACCAATACGGATTATCTGATGGATTGCAGGCACTGAATGGGATACTCTTAATGAGTTGGGCTTCCTCATGAGTGAATATAGAGTCTATTAATCTATAATTCCAATCACAAGATTCATTTTGAATAAGAATACTCATCGTGGCAGTTGGATCCAAACCTGAAATGGGCGATTGAACCGTACTGTCTCGATCCCTTTGCAACCTGTTGGAAAATAGTGAGTCCACCCATATGGGGTGCTCACTTAAGCCCAACTACTGCATTATATAAGCCATCATAAGGGGAGGCTGAAATACTATGTATTGTACACATATGTTGGGTAAACACTGAAATCACCTGCACACACTGCATTCTAGGGTTTAGACCGTGGAAACTAGGAGGCCGATCCGACATACTGTGACGGTCTCCACTGACTAGTAATCCAAGCTGTGGCTCCCGATCCTGACAACGCTTCTGCTTCACTCGTACAAATAAGTCCTCTTATCTATGTTATGTTATGTATATGTACATAAATTCCTTCACTGGTAGCGGAGCCCTAGGCTTGTTTTATGGATGATTTTATTGATTTTTTGCAAATCTAAAATCATGGTATGATGAATTGGGTATTTGTGATTTATTGGATTGATCTGTTCAATTCAAGAATATGTTGCTCACCCACCATCCGTTTTTTTTAATTAAATCAATTAGTGTAATTGATTTATCCTATCGATCAACACAGTACATCATCTTTGCTGAGACAATATGTTTTGTTTTCAGTATAATATATATGGATATGTGTATCTGTTGCTTGGTGGATTGATTTTTTATTTCTCGATTAATATGTGTATGATTGTATGATTGTTAACAAAAAATAACTGTGCGATTGTATTATCGGTGAATACTGGATCTAAGTTCTTCTATCTGAAAAAAATACGATGGAACACAGAAACCCCGTAAACCCGACTCGGTAGTTCACTGCATGCGGCGGTGGACAAGGGAAGGACACCCGACCCGATAGTTCACTGCACACGGCGGTGGACAAGGGAAGGACAGCTGCAGACGACGGCAAGGCGCGGATCACTGCAGACGGCGGCGACTAGTTTTTCTGTACCCGAAATGGTGGCGTGGAGGCTCGACGAGTGAATCGTCACCGTGAACCATGGATGGCGGCGTTCGTCGTCATTTCGCTGCCCGGTACCCACGCGTCCTTGTCCATCCCGGCGACTGCTGTGGCTGTCGAGGCGGCGAGGCGAGGTGTAGCAGGGTGTGATCTGTTCACATCTGCGTGGGGCGCTCGTTGTTGAGGTGGCAGCGGCTCCTCACAGGCCATGGCGGCCCTTCTCCCCTTCTCCGGAAGGGGCCAGCAGCGGCTGATGTAAGCTCTACTGGGAGCCTACAAGTTGACGGCGGCTGCGTGTTGTTAGAGAAGATGATGCTTAGGGCATCCATCTCAAATTGAACGGCTAAGATTCATCTAATCATGTGGCTCTGAGCAATTCAAAAAAAAAGAAAAGAAAAAGTGTCGGGAAGCCGAATAAGTCGGCTGACTGAGCTGTTTTCGATTTGATGAGCCGAGCCGAGCCATTTGTTGAGCCAATATGCCATGTGGGCTGTGTGTATATGGGCTTTAGTAGTCTATATAAATTGGATTGGACAAATTTATTAGGTATAAGGCCTATTATGGACCATTTATTTAAAATATAAGGTCTTACTAATTTTATTTTGTATGGCCTATACTAAACATATGGTTTAATTAAAATTAATTTAGGCATATGGTCTAGATTAATTTTTTTTTTGGCCTATAAAAATAAAATTGGCTTATTTTAGATAGACGGTCTAAAATTATTCTCTTTCTACCAACATATGGCTGAACAAAATAATATGGACTTATTTTAGATATATGGTCTAAATTATTATTTTTATTAGGTTTGAAACCTAGTAAAAATGACTACAAGTCTAATGTTATTTTTTTTCGAAAGAGATGGTCCTTTTAGACATATGGTCTAAATCCAATTTCTTCTGTTGACATATGGTCTAAAACCAATTTCTTCTGTTGGCATATGGTCAAAGAAAATATAATAATATTAGACTCCTCTTTTTTTAGACATATGGTCTAAAAATTAATTTTATTTTGGGTTTATGACCTAAATAAAATTAAAATGTCTACCTTAGAGATACGGTCTAAGTAAATTTTTTTTTATGGACTTTTGGCCTAAATAAAATAAAATTAATCGAGACAAAAGTCTAATATTATTATATTTTTTGAGGAGAGTTGATATCAAAATAATTTTTTTTTTGGACACACGGTCTAAATAAATTTTATTTTTATATCTCATAACCTTAGTAAAATTTGTCCATGTTAGATATATGGTCTAATTAAATTTTATTCTATGGCATGCGGCTTAGAATAAAATTATGAAAGGTTCCAATATTTTTCTTAATACATCCAGAAAAAGAACTTAGTCACATGGACTATTTCTTTTGACATAAATTTTGTGTTTATGTTTTATCACCAATAAATACAATCCGAATATTTCTAGAGCATTTTCTTTGTGAATTTGGCACGAGAAATATTTACCCAACTGTTCAAGCATGAATAATATACGATTACGTACTTTAATGTTAACTGGATTAACATTATGAATTAGTTGCTATTTAGTTTAGCATCACATGTTAATTAGTTTAACATTGTTGGGTTGTTCAACTTATAATCTACATGGGATTATAAAATTGTGCTTGACAAATATGTTGATTGGAGTATGATAAATGCTTAGCTGTGTCATTGGTTAAATTAATTTTCATTATGCATTCAACTTTAGGACGATGACTGGGAACATAGTGAACTTTCGACTCCGGATTATGCATGTGATTATTAACTTAGTCAATCGAAGCTTAGCATTATACATATATGCATGTTGAACATTATACCTTATATGTGATCCTTGTGTATTTTATTTGTTAAATATAATTACTGCTTCATAAGTTATTATGAAATCTGGAATCTAGTATTCCAATATGTGCTGGTAGAGCAATAGTGCTCTTGTGATTATCAATGTAGTCATGAAAGTTGAAGACAGATCAGTACGACAAACCATACAATGGAAAGTACTGTTGTAACAAAAGTGTTGCAATGATGACCAAATGGGTCATTCTCCAATGATGAAATTGGGTAGTACGAGTTGGTACTTTACTTTGCACAAGCTAGCAACCCTTGTCTTTGCGGTAGTTTTATTTTGTGTGTAACTGAATATAATTCTTAGTGAATTATAGACTCAGTAGTCACACATTATATTGTATGGAGATGTGATACCTGATCAACGTTAAGTCTCACATGGAGATTAAACATTTTGACATGTAAGTAGCAATAATAAGGTGTTGCTTAAATACTCATATCATACAAGTTAGTCTTGTGTAATATATGAGATATGATCTTACATGATAGAAGTGTTTTCTGACATGTCTTGGTTTTAGGAACCATACATGCTTTCATGACAAATTGTAAAATTGATTCTGGTTCAATTTTGTATGGCTTTAGTCTCATTACCGAATAATGCTAGATTTGGTCATACGGACCATCAGAGAATGCCAAAGTTAGCAAATAATGTTTGCTTCCTAGCATTATACAAGTAGAATTGTCTGCTTGTGAGTGCTATCTAGCTAATTACTGACCATCTGGTAAAGTGATTGAAGCCAGCTCTTCGTTGCTATCTATCCGACTGGACATCTGTGGGTCCGTTCATGTTTGGACTAGGCATTAAGCATGCTATTCACTTTTTCATTATACCCAATTACATCTATTTAATTTTCTAAATTTTTTGAGGCATTAAGTTGCTTCTTAAGCTATCTGAGCTTCATAGAAAATTAATTAGATACGAAGATGTTAGATCTTCATACTAATTGTGATCGTTTTGTCGATCCAATTAGTGGGGTATTTGATGAAAGGTTATAGTGTATTAATTGACTATTCCCAATACTCTATAATAAAATGTGTTATAAAGTGACATGATGGAATGTTTTTGTAATGGTTAAGTAAATGAGGGCACAAACTTTATTGCCACATGGGTAATGTTTGCATGTTGCCTATCTACTTAACAGTATGCCTACATTGTCAGTTACAACTACTCTACATATGTTGTGGAGTAGAATGCTTCCCACCAAATGTTTTAGTAACCTTGGGAGTTATACTCCCACTATTCTGTTGACTTATAAACATTATTCCTCTCTACCTGACATCAAAGATAGTGGGTTTTTTATGATATTCCTACATGATGAGCCTAGAAGAGGCTGCCTCAAAATCCTTTTAAAGAAAAATGGATAAAGCCACTTGAAGAAAAGATGAAGTCAATGAGAGTCAATAAAGTTTAAGAACTAGTTGATCTCATTGAAGGACACAATGCCAATGGGAACAAATATGTTCTCAAAAGCAATCTTAAGGCTGGTGGCATAGTTGAAAAATTTAATACTAAACTAATAGGTAAAAGGTACACTACAGAAAGAGATAGATTACAAGAATCAATCTCGATTTCTGTAAATTTTACCTATGTATGGATATTTCTAACTATTACTTCAAACATAAAGTTTGGATTACGTCAAACGGATGTAATAATGCCTTTTCCAATGAAGATTGAATGAAACAGATTGTGTTTCATTGAAGAGGACCACAAACATATGGTTTGTAGACTTTGAAGTCTATATTGGTCTTCTAATCCTCAAGGCATATACCAAGTTAGTTTGTAATTTACATATAGTATGTATGTGACATACTTATAGGTAGAAATAATATGGAGTTTAATCAACAAGGTAAAGAACCTAGTTGTCATCTCAATCGAGATAGATGATATGGATAAAGATTGCATATAAACTTGAAATTAAGATTTCAAGATATTGTTTCAAGAAATTATTGTATTTCTCGTAAGAGAATTACACTAATAAAGGTTTGGAATAGTACAATATGCATCAAAGTAATCCTATCTAAATTCCTATCAATAAATGCCATACTTCGAGAAAACGTGTGTCCTAAGGCTTTTGATGAGTGTGATGAATAACCCAAGTTCTATAATGGAGCGCAGTTGGAAGTTTGTTGTACACTATGGTGTATGATAGACTAGATATTGGTTAAGCAAATGGCTTAACAGATAGATGTCAATCCGACCTAGGCCTAGCACATTACAAGCAGTTAAAAATGGATCATGAGATGTCTAAAGAAGTCTGCTGATTATATTTTTGTCACCAAGTAGGGAAATGTCCTTCTTGGTTGAATACACAAGTCTTGATCATGAAAAGATCTAGATGGTAGAAAAGTCAACATCTGGATATGTGTTCTTACTAAATGATGGCACCATATCATAAAGTAGTAAGAAATGATCATGTGTATTCTTGTCTGCGATTGAGTCTAAATGTGTGTCTCTCGCTTCAGCAGTGTAAAAGTTATTTGGTTGAATAAGTTCTTGGATTATATAATGGATAATGCATAGAACACTGATCCAGTGGTAGTCGACTATGACAGTGAGGCTGCAATTTCCATTGCCAAGAATGGTTAGTTTCACCAAATAAGTAGACATCCGATATAACTATACAGATGGCATTGTTGTATGCAAGGTTGTAAATGTGAAGTATCTGTCTATAAGAGACAAATGATCAGATGCACTGTTTAAGCCTTTACCTTGGAATGTGTTTGTGTAACACACTAGGTATTAAAATTGTGTAGGCTTAAGTACTTCACTTTATGCTTAACATTTTCCCAAAGTTCACAACCTGTGTTTAATGTTCTTGTTATCAATTAAGTTGATTTGCATGCATACATACGGATGGATGTTATGAACATTCTTCAGTTTTTTCAAGAGTATGTCGAGTAGACACGAGGTTAGCCCTCTCACACGGGTAACCGCCTCCGTGTCTTAGTGATAGGTGAACATGAGACAGATTTTAAGCAAAATTATCAGACGGATAATTTGAGAGCTTGTGGCTTAAAATCATGACTGTTGACTACATAATGACAAAAGTTCATTTTAATGGTGGAATACGTTCATCGAGTCTACTTAGTAGGCCTGATGTGAGTTCAAGTTGATGTGTAGATCGAGGAACTCAAATTTGGACACATATGGTGTCTAAATATCATCTGTACAGCATTCCATATGGGAAAGACATACGCTCCACGGGAAAGGAGAAAATGCTGTAGCACATGTTTCGTACCATGTGTGCATTCTGCCGACCAAACGGGTTTTCATAAGTTCAATCTCCGCTTACTGTTGTGTGTGACCTAGAGCCTTTATGGGGGCTCTATCGTGTACCCTCAGGACTTCGATTAGGTACTTGAGATTCAGCTTGATGTTTGCTATCTTAGTGTGTTGCCAAAGGACCACGGACACTGATTCGGTCTGGTAGGACATGTCTAGAAAAGCAAGTTAAGTTGAGTCAAGAGGACCGTGAGAAGAGGAAGATAATTGACTGAAATCACATTAGTTTGTATTCACCAGTGCACCAATTACGACATACGGTTATGTTCTAGGGTACTTGCATACTTTTTGATCTACTTGCAAGTTTATTCTTGATGAGAGGCTATATATTCATAACAGATGTATAGCGTTTAGCCCTCACTGTATGCTGGTCGCACGGTTCTACTTCCCTGTATGGATGTTTGCAGTTTCTGATGAGAATTTGTTTCTCATGATTGTGTTTATGAGCACTCCCATTATGTGTGAGTGCGAGATGTTGTAAAATAGTGAGTCCACCCATAATGGGTGCTCATTTAAGCCCAACTGGGCCCAACTAGTGCATTATATAAGCCACCACAAGGGGAGGGTGAAATACTATGTATGTTAGTGTAATATGCCCAAAAGCCAATCCTGGATGATTATTTGTAGTCATGTATACGCATTAAGGTTATTCCAATAAGTATCATTTATGAGATAAAACGCTTGCACTTACTTATAACCCTAGAATATTTCATATTCTTTAATTGTCCCTAGTCGATTATTATTTTGGAAGGGTTATAATAATAAATTAAGACTAGCGTATGTTGAGAATTGCATATGTGATATGAATTCTACATACGGGTACAAGTTAGAGAACTTGTGGACTGGACCGACCCACATAAGAACGCTACATGGAACGTTATATGTTTTGTCGATAGCGGTTCTTATAATGTATTGTCCTTAGACCTGTGATCATCAAGGTTCCCAGCATGTGAGTCATATGCTTTGATATTATTCCTGGTCATCCGTAACTGGATATACGTAAGGGTAATCATTGGGTATATGATGAGTGTGTAGTGGGTTTTGTATGATCCAGAGGGGATTAGTCCAACCCATATAAAGGGTATATTATTGGAGTGTTTAATGATAGAGTTGAACCGTAAATGCATGGCCATGCTCAGATATTGATATATGATATCATTGGTATCCGTTTTACCGGTTAACTCGAGGATCAAGAAACCGAGATTAAACATACGTGAGATTGACATATTCCATGTCTCGTGTTTAATCTTGATAATGGGATGAAGGGACAATGACATGTTCCGAGGCACGTGGAATCAGCATTGATCTTGTCGTTCGGGTGGCAATGATGTGTTGCTAGACGCCGCTCTTTGCTTATATTTGTAAAATGAGATTTTACGATTATTGCCAAACGTACAAGTGCCTACAGGGTCACACACATACAGCTGTTGATTCGAGCGGGTGGTTGAACCGTGGTTGGACCGTGGTTGAACCAAGGTGTGGTTGGACCGCAATTGAACCGTGGTCGGACCAGGGTCGTTTTGGGCTGGTTTGGTTCAATTATTGTCAGAATAATTTAACCAAACTAGTGCTGTGATGAGTTGTGTGATAATGGATTAGTGGAGACATGTTTTGTGTGGAGACACAATCATATGGTCTAATGGTCCACCTTGTTGGCCATTAGCTCCCCTCCATTATGCATTTGTGTGGAGAGTAATCAGATTACTCTTGAGCCTCTTCCTCACTTTTCCTAGAGAGTTATTAGAGTCTTGAGAGTGTCTTGAGAGTTCTGAAAATTGAGAGGAAAAACACATACCATCCACTTCATTCTTTGATAAAGAAAGAAGAAACTAAACACCACACAGCTCCCGTTTTCTGTTGCTAGCACACCAGTTCGGGAGAGCTCGGGTTGAAGATCGTGAGACGTTCTTCTACCGGTTATAGCGGTTTGTGTGGATACCATAGAGGGGCGAGGCTTACGTCTGGCTCTTGCTGATTCGGTTCTACAGTTGGGTGAAAGACCTCAACCGTTACAGGTATGAAAAATTGTTATTCGGTTTAGGTCCCTTCACATGGATCCTCCATGTGTATCCGGTATTTCCGCTGCGCATACATGTTGTATTTTGTGCTTTTGATTGTCAATTGCATGAACCGGATACTTACAGTGGTAGTGGAGCAACTTGTGAAGCTCTAAACTGAATTCATGTTCATATGTTACATGTGATGTAGCTTGAACTTGTTTAGGTATATGTGATATGCTGGAATTCTTTTAGTATATGAGATATGCTTGCATATGTGTGATATGCTGAATTTATATATGCATATGTTTGATATGTTTTTAGTATATATACATGATATGTTCTATGTGATAAAGCATGATCATGTTATATTGTATTCAATTGTGTATATGTGATATATATGTTGTTGAGGTTGATTTGCCAAAAGTGTTTTGACAACAAGAACTTGATTGGTATGTGATATCAGTCAAGATGTTATTGGTAGAAAGTCGAATGAGTTCGACCAGGGTGCTTGAAAGGTATATGATACCTACAACATCGATGTTTAAGCTTCAACATCGATGTTCTCTTAGGTCGATTGTCGACCGAGAGGTCAAAACATCGATGTTTAAGTGTTAACATCGATGTTCTATGCACTCGGAAACCTCCAACATCGATGTTTGATGGTCAACATTGATGTTTTGAGGGCTCGGCAACCTCCAACATCGATGTTTGATGGTCAACATCGATGTTTTGAGGGTTCGACAACCTCCAACATCGATGTTTTAGTGTCAACATCGATGTTTTGCAGATTCGCAAACTCCAAACATCGATGTTGAAGGGTTCAACATCGATGTTGTGGAACCCAGTAAGTTCAACTGCGAATTCGGGGCAGAAAGATGCCGAAATTGGTGTCTTGCTTGAGCAGCAAAGTTGTAGCCCTACTTCTTAGCTTTCCAAGGACACCAAGTTTGCACAAATCCGAGCTCTACAGCTCTGGATATGGCCGAAATACTAAGTGCTGCCAAGTAGTTGGGAGAATCAGATTCTCAAAACATCGATGCTCAAGTAAGACATCGATATTCACATGTATTTTGGTTTCCAAATTTACATGACATCAATGTATGATTTATCAAGAACAAGCATGTGATGTGTTGGAATTATATGTTGATGTAAATATTAAGTTCTTAGTTGCCTTCCATGATAAGCACTCATCATTGCTTAGTTCAACACTAGGTAGGTTTTGCCAAAGCAAGGCGCCAATGTTTATCCTAGCAAGGTGCGAGTGGATAATTGTAATATCTCGACTGCTTATTGTGGGTTTGGACTTAACTAAGTCATCTTAATAGGATTAAGGACTTAGAGGCAAGGGTCGAGTAATGTCTATGAGACAGATATGGACAAAGTGTTGTTCACTCAACTATCCAAGAGTTACATGAGATGTAATTGACAAGAGTTGTCTACCTAAATAACTATTGATATATGCGATCAGCAAAAGCTGACATATGTTATAGTGAAATATGGATAATGGCCTACTTATATAAATGTCTTGGTTTATGTAGTAGGAGCACATTTAATAGAATTCCTTGTTAAATATATTTGTATGCATGACTCTTATTTGTGTGAGTTGATCATTGTTGTAGAGTTTCCATGGCACAAAACACTAGCACATTGTCACTGCGATCGGTCCTTGAGAAGGAAAAGTTAAACGGGAATAACTTCCTGAAATGGTTTCGTAACTTGAGGATTGTCCTCAAACAAGAAAAGAAATTGTATGTCCTCGAAGGGCCCGTTCCGAGTGAACCGGCGCCTAGTGCACCAAGGGCAGAAAGGGATGCTTACAAGAAGCATCTAGATGATGCATTGGACATTGCTTGCCTAATGTTGGTCACCATGGACTCTGAGCTTCAGAAGCAACATGAGAACATGGGGGCGTTCGATATGATCGAACACCTTAAGATGCTCTTTGAGGAGCAAGCAAGGCATGAGAGGTACGAGACCTCTAAGGCATTGTTCCAATGCAGAATGGCTGAATCATCTCCCGTCAGACCTCATGTGCTTAAGATGATTGGATACATCGAAAGCCTTGAGGGTCTAGGGTTTCCTTTGCAGAAGGAATTGGCTGTTGACCTAGTCCTGCAATCGTTGCCGGATAGCTACGGTCAATTTGTCATGAACTTCAATATGAACCATCTTGACAAGTCCTTGTCCGAGTTGCTCAACATGTTGGGAACAGCTGAGCAACAAATGAAGGCAAGTAAATCCAATAGCATATTGATGCTTGGAGGTGGCAAAGGAAAGGGTAAAGCTAAGATGAAGAAATCCACCAAAAAGTTTGGTGCATCTTCTTCACAAATGCTGAAACCTAAAGGTGGTATTGCAAAGGAAGGCGAATGCTTCCATTGCAAGAAGTCTGGCCATTGGAGACGGAACTGCCCGGTTTATCTTCAAGAGTTGAAGAAGAAGAAGGGAAGTGAGACTTCCACTTCAGGTATGTTCGTTATAGAAGCGAATATCTCTATCTCTGCATCATGGGTATTAGATACCGGATGTGGTTCTCACATTTGTGTAAATGTGCAGGAACTAAGAAAGAGTAGGAGATTGGCCAAGGGTGAGATAGACCTACGTGTGGGAAATGGAGCAAGAGTTGCTGCATTAGCCGTAGGAACTTACTATCTATCCTTACCGAGTGGTTTAGTTTTGGAACTAGACGATTGCTATTATGTACCAACCATTAGCAGGAATCTGATTTCTGTATCTTGTCTTGACAAGAAAGGATTTTCATTTGTAATAAAGGACAATTGTTGTTCCATTTATTTCAATGATGTATATTATGGTGGTGCATATTTGAGCAATGGTTTGTATGTTCTAAACCTAGAAACCGCAATCTATAACGTTAACACGAAGAAGGTTAGAACGGATGATTCCAATGAAACGTACCTTTGGCATTGTCGTTTAGGCCATATAAACGAGACTCGTATATCTAAACTCCATAAAAGATGGACTTTTAGACTCATTTGATTATGAATCATTTGAGACGTGTGAGTCGTGTTTGTTAGGCAAAATGACGAAGGCTCCTTTTACCGGTAAGGGTGACAGAGCATCGGACTTATTAGGTCTTATACATAGTGATGTATGCGGACCTATGTCCACACAGGCTAGAGGTGGTTTTTCATACTTCATTACATTTGCTGACGATTTCAGTAGATATGGCTATGTGTATCTAATGAGACACAAGTCAGAATCCTTTGAAAAGTTCAAAGAATTCAAGAATGAAGTACAAAATCAACTCGGTAAAAGTATTAAGATGCTTCGATCAGATCGAGGAGGTGAATACTTAGACCGAGAATTCCTTGATCATCTAAAGGAGTGTGGTATAGTATCACAGCTCACTTCGACGGGTACGCCTCAATGGAATGGTGTATCTGAAAGGAGGAATAGAACCTTGTTGGACATGGTTCGTTCGATGACGAGTCAAGTTGACCTTCCTCCTTCGTTTTAGGGACATGCATTATTGAGTGCAGCTTTTACACTAAATCGTGTTCCATCTAATTCCGTCGAAAAGACACCATATGAGATATGGACTAGGAAGCGTCCCAATTTGTCTTTTATAAGAATTTGGGGTTGTGAGGCTTACGTAAAACGTGAAGCTTCGGATAAACTCGGCCCTAAATCCGACAAATGCCTCTTTGTAGGATACCCTAAGGAAACGAAAGGGTATTATTCTATAATCCTTTAGAGCACAAAGTGTTTGTGGCTCGGACTGCTATTTTTCTAGAAAGGGGATTTATTTCTAGATGAATCAGTGGGAGGAAAGTAGAACTCGAAGAAGTTCGAGAGATAGAGGCTGAGATGGAACAAGGGCAGGAACCACAAGAGTTGTGGATGAGATTCCTGTGCCTGTAACACATGGACCGCTAGGTTGGATAGGACTCGGTATGAGCCTGAGAGATATGGATTTCTCATGACTCATGCTGGAGACGTGATGCTCATAGATGAGGATGAGCCCACTTCCTATCAGCAGGCCATTACGGGTCCGGACTCTGAGAAGTGGCTAGAGGCCATGAATTCGGAAATGGAATCCATATACGAAAACAAGGTATGGACCTTGGTTGATCCACCCGAAGGGGTAAAACCCATTGGGTGCAAATGGGTCTTTAAAAGAAAGACCGACATGGATGGTAATGTGATTACCTATAAAGGGCGATTGGTTGCGAAAGGTTTCAAGCAAGTTCATGGTATTGACTATGATGAAACTTTCTCACCGGTTGCCATGGTTAAATGCAACCGGATTCTATTGCCTATAGCGGCATACTATGATTATGAGATATGGCAAATGGATGTCAAAACCGCCTTCCTTAACGGGAATCTTTTAGAGGATGTGTACATGACACAGCCTGAAGGTTTTGTCAATCCAGAGAATGCCAATATGGTATGCAAGTTGCAGAGATCCATTTGTGGATTGAAGCAAGCTTCTAGGAGTTGGAACCTTCGTTTTAATGATGTAATCAAAGAGTTTGGTTTCATCAAGAACGAAAATGAACCATGTGTTTACAAGAAGGTTAGTTGGAGCACCATTGTTTTCTTCTTGTTGTATGTTGACGACATCTTGCTCATTGGGAATGACATTCCGACATTACAGTCCGTAAAGAATTGGTTAGGAAAGAATTTCTCGATGAAGGACTTAGGAGAAGCTGCCTATGTGTTAGGTATTAAGATCTATAGAGATAGATCCAAAAGGCTTCTCGGGCTAAGTCAAAGTACGTAAATTGACAAGGTGCTAAAGAGGTTTAGCATGCAAGATTCCAAGAAAGGGTTCTTGCCCTTGTCACATGGCATATCTCTCTCAAAGAATCAATGTCCTAGTACATCTAAGGAGAGAGAGCAGATGAGTAAGATTCCTTATGTTTCGGCAATAGGATCTATCATGTATGCCATGTTATGTACTAGACCGGATGTCGTTTATGCTTTGAGTATGACAAGTAGATACCAATTTGATCCCGGTGAGAGTCACTGGACAGCAGTTAAGAATATCCTAAGTACTTGAGAAGCACTAAGGATGCATTCCTGGTTTACGGAAGCGTTGATGAGCTTGTGTAAAGGGTTACACAGATGCTAGCTTCCAAACCGATAGGGGTGATTTTAGATTGCAGTTAGGTTAGGTGTTTTGTCTTGGAGGTGGTAATGTGTGCTGAAAGAGTTCCAAGCAAGGTACTGTATGCTGGAAGAGTTCCAAGCAAGAGACAGTAGGCGACTCTACAACTAAGGCTGTGTATAGTTCCATTTGGGAACAAAGTAGGAGATCTATTGTCTAATCTTCTCACGCAGCGGAAGCATGATGGTCATGCTAGATCCACATGTATGAGATATATGGATGATTGGCTTTAGTGCAAGTGGGAGATTGTTAGTGTAATATGCCCAAAAGCCAATCATGGATGATTATTTGTAGTCATGTATACGCATTAAGGTTATTCCAATAAGTATCGTTTATGAGATAAACGCTTGCACATACTTATAACCCTAGAATATTTCATATTCTTAAATTGTCCCTAGTTGATTATTATTATGGATGGGTTGTAATAATAAATTAAGACTAGCGTATGTTGAGAATTGCATATGTGATATGAATTCTACATACGGGTACAAGTTAGAGAACTTGTGGACTGGACCGACCCACATAAGAACGCTACATGGAACGTTATATGTTTTGTCGATAGCGGTTCTTATAATGTATTGTCCTTTGACCTGTGATCATCAAGGTTCCCAACATGTGAGTCATATGCTTTGATATTATTCCTGGTCATCCGTAACTGGATAGACGTAAGGGTAATCATTGGGTATATGATGAGTGTGTAGTGGGTTTTGTATGATCCAGAGGGGATTCGTCCAACCCATATAACGGGTATATTATCGGAGTGTTTCTTGATAGAGTTGAACCGTAAATGCATGGCCATGCTCGGATAATGATATATGATATCATTGGTATCCGTTTTACCGGTTAACTCGAGGATCAAGAAACCGAGATTAAACATATGCGAGATTGACATATTCCATGTCTCGTGTTTAATCATGATAATGGGACGAAGGGACAATGACATGTTCCGAGGCACGTGGAATCAGCATTGATCTTGTCGTTCGGGTGGCAATGATGTGTTGCTAGACGCCGCTCTTTGCTTATAATTGTAAAATGAGATTTTACGATTATTGCCGAACGTACAAGTGCCTACAGGGTCACACACATACAGCCGTTCTTTCGAGCAGGTGGTTGAACCGTGGTTGGACCATGGTTGAACCAAAGTGTGGTTGGACCGCGGTTGGACCGTGGTTGGACCAGGGTCGTTTTGGGCTGGTTTGGTTCAATTATTGTCAGAATAATTTAACCAAACTAGTGCTATGATGAGTTGTGTGATAATGGATTAGTGGAGACATGTTTTGTGTGGAGACACAATCATATGGTCTAATGGTCCACCTTGTTGGCCATTAGCTCCCCTCCATTATGCATTTGTGTGGAGAGTAATCAGATTACTCTTGAGCCTCTTCCTCACTTGTCTTAGAGAGTTATCACAGTCTTGAGAGTGTCTTGAGAGGTCTGAAAATTGAGAGGAAAAACACATACCATCCACTTCATTCTTTGAGAAAGAAAGAAGAAACTAA
The DNA here is from genome assembly GCA_028386065.3 of Turnera subulata. NCBI lineage: Eukaryota > Viridiplantae > Streptophyta > Magnoliopsida > Malpighiales > Passifloraceae > Turnera > Turnera subulata. The sequence continues at coordinate 77,745 of JAKUCV010005148.1, forward strand.
ACACCACACAGCTCCCGTTTTCTGTTGCTAGCACACCAGTTCGGGAGAGCTCGGGTTGAAGATCGTGAGACGTTCTTCTACTAATTATAGCGGTTCGTGTGGATACCGTAGAGGGGCGAGGCTTACGTCTGGCTCTTGCTGATTCTGTTCTACAGTTGGGTGAAAGACCTCAACCGTTACAGGTATGAAAAATTGTTATTCGGTTTAGCTCCCTTCACATGGATCCTCCATGTGTATCCGACATTTCCGCTGCGCATACATGTTGTATTTTGTGCTTTTGATTGTCAATTGCATGAACCGGATACTTACAATGTATTGTTCACATATGTTGGTAAGCACTGAGATAACCTGCACACACTGCATTCTAGGGTTTAGACCGTGGAAACTGGGAGGCCGATCCGACATACTGTGACGGTCTCCACCGACCAGTAATCCAAGCCTTGGCTCCCGATCCTGACAATGCTTCCGCTTCACTCTTATAGATAAGTCTTCTTATCTACGTTATGTTATGTATATGTACATAAATTCCTTTACAACCATATATCACCCTATATCCAAACTGATTGTCCATCCCTAATAAGACAATGAACACCATGCTCTAGAATAGGTCTAGCCTTCAGGATACTTCGCTAAACAGAACTAGGATTATATCCCAAACTGGCTTGCATAAAAAAGGAGCGTGGAAAATAACGAGCTTTCAGAATTCTATCCAGCAAGCTAGCTTCATTAGAAATTAATCTTCATCCTTGTTTAACTAGGGAAGCTAAATTTAAAGCATCCAATGATGTAAAACCAAGCCCCTCATAGACTTCTTTTGACATAGTTTATCCAAAGATAGCCAATGCAATTTGCGTTTTCCATCCCTTTGTCTCCCCCAAAACTTACGAATTAGGTTCTTCATTTCATCACAAATAGAGTTTGGAAGGAGCAATCAACTCATCACATAATTTGGTACAGTCTGAGCCACTACTTTGATAAACAATTCTCGCCCAACATCCGAAAGAAACCTCTCTTTCCATTTGTCCATCTTCTTAAGAAGTCTATCTCTAACACATACAAAGATAGTTTATTTTTTATCTTCCCACCATAGCTGATAAACCAAGATACTTCTCAAAAATGTCCACTGCCTTTATCCCTTAAATCCCTTTGGATTTGAGATATCAACTGATCAGGAGCATTTCGGCTAAAAAACTCTTTGGACTTATCCAAATTTACCTTTTGATCAAAGACAAGCTCATACTGATGCAATATGGAAGCAATAGAACGAGCCTCTTCTTGCATTGCTCGAGCAAAGAAAATGCTATCATCAGTAAAGAAATAAGTGTGTGATGGCCAAAGGCCTGGGACATACACGAACTCTACCTACACGACCCTCCGCCTTAGCTTTAGTAAGCAAATCCGATAAACCCTCGGCACAAAAAAGAAACAAATATGGTGATAGTGGGACTCCTTGTCCAAGACCATGAGAGGGAATAGTTATATCTTGTGCGCACCTGTTTATCAGTAGAGAGTAAGTCACACAACGGACACATCTCGTGAATAAATTGACTCAATGCTCACTGAATCCGATCCAAGTAAGCACATCCTCCAAGAGATCCCATTCCACCCGGTCATAAGCTTTGCTCATGTCTAACTTGAGCCCCATATTTCTTCGACGGCCTTTACACCTCTTCTTCATATAATGAATGGACTAAAAAGATATCAAAGCATTGTCAGTGATTAATCTGCCGGGTACAAAAGCACTCTGCTCTTCACCAATTATCTCTAGTAATATAGTCTTTAATCTATTGGCAATCATTTTGGTAATGATCTTAAAGACTACATTACATAATCTAATCGGTCTAAATTGACTGCACTCCTTTGTATGTTTGACTTTGGTAATGAGAGTAATGAATGTGTGATTCAGAGAGGAAGGATCAACACCTTTATTTAAAACATTCAGCACCTTATAACATACATCATCGCCAACAATATCCCAAAATTTTTGAAAAAAGAGAGGAGACATACCATCCGAGCCAGGCGCTTTGAGTGGGTGCATTTGCTGGAAAGCTCTATACACTTCAGCTTAGGGAAAAGGTTGTGCCAACCGAGTTTGCATCTGATAAGATACCCGAGGTTGTATACACTATAAGACCAGTTCCAGCATTAAATTTGCACCTGCAGTGAATAGCTCGTAATAAAAGGAAATAAAACACCTTGATGATTTTCTTTTGTGATGACACCCATCCCCTTGACCCATTTTCTATGCCAGTAATAGTATTAGTTTTCCTCCTTTGATTAGCCTTATGGAAGAAAAAGCTAGTGTTCTTATCCCCCATTTATAGCCAACTAACCCAAGACCATCGTGCCCACAACAATTGTTCTTTTCTGATAGGATCTGCTAACTCAGTATTGAGCACTTTAGTCTGGGATATAATCTGCTCCGTCTGTACCTGAAGATGAAGTTTACCCAAAAGTTCCCGCTTTTCCTTGATACTGGACTATATCCTCGAAATTGGTCTTGCTCCACTTGGTTAACATACTGCTGCACAGAGCCTACTTCTCCTTAACTCAATTCACTGGATCACCCGCATATCTCCTTACCAAGCCCTCTCCACTGTAAGAACACATGTTTCCTTAGACAACCACACCTGCTCAAAGCGGAATAGCTTCTTGCCCCTCGCCATAAAGGACTGTTTTTTATCAAATAGCAATTTGAGGGGAGCGTGGTCTGAACCTTGTCTTGGGAGGTGCTTAATAATAGCATTAGGGAATATATGTCATGGGAGGTGCTTAACAATAGCATTAGAGAATATAGATGACTAGGTTGGGGAGGAAGCCAAACGATCTATTCTCTCTTCAATATACATCCCATTCTAGTGTCCATTAGACCAGGTATAATTGCACCCCGAGAATCCCGGATCCAATAGTTCTAATTTTGATAAGGCATCATGGAATTGCTGCATGGTTGAGAAGCTACGTGGATTCCCCCATTTTTCTCCCGCAGGTATAGTATCTCGTTAAAATCCCCCCGACAAAGCCAAGGAAGGTTTTCATTTTTCGTCATACATCGCATCATCTCCCACGTCCTCCATTTTTTGGTGTTTTTAGGCCAACCATACAGACCTGTAAATCTACAATCTCTACTGTTGCCAGCTCTCCGAATAGACACATCAATATTATGCGGAGATAGAGATTGAAGAGTAACATCCATACTGTCTCTCCATAATAATGCAAGGCCCCCACTCTATTGACGCCCAACACCATCACATTCCACCACAATAAGACCCTCCCAATTAAGCCTTCTTCATACCTTCTCCGTCTCACACTTCTTTAACCTAGTTTCTGAGAGAAATACTAGGTGGGAATTTTGGAACATAATCTGCTTGTATAGAAAGGAAATTGCCTTTGGATCCCCAAACCACGACAATTCCAACAAAAAAGACTCAGAATGCTTGGCGGGGTTGCTTAGCACATCCTCCGCAGGAAAACATGGTTCTTCATGGCCAGGAAGATCAGCTTCTTACTCATCACCTTTCCATCTCATCGTCAGCTTTAGAATTACCCTTCCTTTTAACCATACCTGGACCTGGCTCCTTTACTGCATGAAACTCCCTTACTCTAGCATATCTCTTCCACTTACGTCCAACTCGATGGGAATGAGTGTTGGTTTCAGTAGTTTTGACTCTTACAAATGTATCTACATGTTCAACTCTGACCTCAAAATCTAGTAACATAAACGCCAAACTGCAATTATCACCCAACACATGTAAACTACCCAGCTTCGTTCCATTACAACGTCTAAGATCTCTCTTATCCCCCTGATCTTATTCCTGAACAGTAGAGCTCAGATTAAAAACTAGAGGTGGATTGGTTTATTTCGCAGCATTAACTGACTCAAAACCCATCAACACCGTACACTACTAGAATACAGACTATTAATGTTGGATTTTGTGTGAAACTCTTTCTCGTCACTGATAGTGATGGATTTTGTAACGATTTTTCCAGGGGCAAAAATTCGGGCGGCAAGAAGGCTTTGTGACAGCATTAGTAAGGGAAACCATCCATTCCAAAATATTAGCGACGAATTAAACAACGGATTTATTTCCCTCACAAAAGTCGCCACTAACCATTGAGCGGGAAGCCAACTTTTTCCCACCCCCTTCGCGCCTTTCCCAAATGTGTTTGCGAGGGATTTTTCCGTTGCTATTTTGTGACGGATGTTTATCCTTGACAATTAGCAAGGGAAAAATCCCTCGCAGGTGGTGTGCTCATGTAGTATATTTGTGATGGTTTTTGGTTCCTTGCTGTTTGTGGAGGGTTTAAAATTCCATGAAAATCAGGGACGAAAGTTTCCCTTGCTATGATTTAATATATAAATCACTTTACCCTAATTTTTTTTCCTTCTTCCCTTATTCTTTTCTTTCTTTTTGTTGTTGTTTCTACTCTATACCTCCAGCTGCGCAGAAACAAATCCCTACATCCCCAATAACCAAATCCCCACCAAATGGCTGAATCCCCCCGAAATTCAGCACTTCCCCTCCCAACAAATAACTAGCCACCATTAATCTGTGAATACCCGACCCAAAATCACTTGGGCCTATTCACTTATTCCTTTTCATCTTCTTCTTCGGGACAATCCCACGTCAATGGAGTTGCTACCCAAATTTTATTAAGGACAAAATTTGGGAAAACCTTTGTATGACTCCTTTAGGCAACATTGTCATGGCAAACCAAAGACATGGGATCGGGGGTTCGTCACGGATGGGAAGGTGTTAGGCACCCATCCGTGTTGGGTCGAAACCTTGTGCAATTGCAAAGTACAAGTGTGCCTTATGCAGGTGTGCAAGTGTGGAAAGTAAAGAGAAGGGGAGAAGAAGAAGATTTGGCTTGCATCCCGTTGTAAAATCGAGACTACCTACATACCCGAGTGACCGGGCTAAAGCCACGTTGTTCTAAACATGGCATTAAGTCGCCACTTACATCATCAAAAACATCAGCATACTGTTAGTGTAATATGCCCAAAAGCCAATCATTGGATGATTATACATAGTCATGTAAATACATTAAGGTTATTCCAATAAATATGTTTATGAGATAAACGCTTGCACATATTTATAACCCTAGAATATATTCTTAAATGTCCCTAGTCGATTATTATTATGGATGGGTTGTAATAATAAATTAAGACTAGCGTATGTTGAGAATTATATGAGATATGAATTCTACATACGGGTACAAGTTAGAGAACTTGTGGACTGGACCGACCCAACATAAGAACACTACATGGAACGTTATATGACTGTCATTAGTGGTTCTTATATGTATTGTCCTTAGACCTAAGATCATCAAGGTTCCCAACATGTGAGTCATATACTTTGATATTACTCTTGGCTATTCATAACTGAGTAGACCTTAGTGTAATCATTGGGTATATGATATAATGTGTAGTGGGTTTTGTATGATCAAGATGGAATTCGTCCAACCCATATAACGGGTATATTATCAGTTGGGCCTCTTGATAGAGTTGAATTGTAAATGCATGGCCATGCTCGGATTATGTGATATGGTGATATCATTAGTATCCGTTTTACACAGTTAACACGGGGATCAAGAAAATTAGATTAAACATAAAAGAGATTGACTTATTCCATGTCTCGTGTCTAATCTTGATAATGTGACCAAAGGACGATGACATGTTCCGAGGCATAGTGAATCAGTACTTATCTTGTCGTTTGGGTAGTAATGATGTGTTGCTAGACGCCGCTCTTTGTTTATAATTGTAAATGAGTTTACAATTGTTTCCAAACATTACAAGTGCCTACAGGGTCACACACTTAGAACTGTTGATTCGAGCAGGTGGTTGAACCATGGTTAGACCGTGGTTCGATCAGGTAGGTGGACCATGGTGGGACTATGGCTGGACCGTGGTTGGATCAGGGTCGTTTTGGATTGCTTTGATTCACTAATTGTCTGAATTATTGAACCAGATTGATTCCATGTAATGCGTAATCCCACTAAGAGATAATGGAGACATGATTAGACAAAAGCCTAATCATGATGGGCCAAGGGTGTTGGCCATTGTCTCATGCTTTTGTTGAGTGGGATTAGTGTATGCATAATTAGATTATGCTTGTGAGTTCATTTTATTCTGGTTTTGAGACTTGAGAGAGTTTTTCCAGACTTGTAAGAACACACACACACACCCCTTTCTTTGAGAAAGAAAGAAACACATCAAACACAAGTTCTAGCTCTCGATTTTCTACAGCTAGCACTGCGGTTCAGGAGTGCTCGGGTTGGTGATCGTGAGATGATTGCTAGCTGGACATCGACGGTTCGTGTGGATACCGTAGAGGAGCCGGATTTCTTGTCGGGTTCTTGCTGATTCTACACTACAGTTGGGTGAAAGACCTCAACCAAGCAAGGTACGAAAAATTGTTATTTGGTTTAGTTTGCTTCACTTGGATCCTCCATGAGTACCGGGTCTTTCCGCTGCATGTTTGATTGTCAAGTTTACATGCCCGGTTACTTACAGTGGTAGCGGAGCCTCTAGTGAAACGCTAAACAGAATTAGATGTTCATTTTAGTATATGTGATATGCTGAATTCAGTTGCATATGTGATATGTTGAATTTCAATTTTGTATACATGATACATGTTTAGGTTGGTGTTTGTCAAAAGTGTTTTAAAAACGAGTACTTGATTGGTATGTGATATCAATCAAGGTGTTCTTGGCAGTAAGTCGAATGAGTTCGACAAGGAAAAAACGATTGTCGGTTTTTGTATAGAACGATTGTCGTTCTAGTACAAGAAGGCCAAAACATCGATGTTCGTGAGACAAACATCGACGTTCACATGAGTTTTGCCTTGGCCAAATCTTCAAAACATCGATGTTGTGTGACAAACATCGTTGTTCTAATGAAGATTGGCTTTGGCAGAATCTTGAAACATCGATGTTCAAGAGTTAAACATCGATGTTCTCATGACAATTGGCCTTGGAAGAACTCTCAAACATCGATGTTCAAGAGTTAAACATCGATGTTCTAGAGCACTACCAAATTAGTTTGAGATTCCAGAATTCTCAAACAACGATGTTTAAGTTCAAACATCGATGTTCATGAGTTCCAGAAGTCTCAAACATTGATGTTTAAAAGTTAGACATCGATGTTTAAAACTACTGCCAGAAATCTTGTACTTCCAGAACTTCAAGTCATCGATGTTCACAAGTTAAACATCGATGTTTTTGGGCTCTGCCAAAAGGTTTGGAGTTCTAGAATCTCACAACATCGATGTTCAATTGTTAAACATCGATGTTCATGGGTTATGCCAAAAGGTTTGGAGTTCTAGAATTCTCAAACATCGATGTTTAAAAGTTAAACATCGATGTTCTTGAACACTGCCAAGTAGTTGGGAGAATCAGATTCTCAAAACATCGATGTTCAAAGTTAGACATCGATGTTCTCATGTATTTTTGGCTTCCAAATTTACAAAACATCAATATATGATTTATCAAGAACATGCATGTGATGTATAGGAATAATATGTTGATGTAAATATTAAGTTCCTCTTGTGTTGCCTTCCATGATAAGCACTCATCATTGCTTAGATCAACACTTGGTAGGTTTTGCCAAAGCAAGGTGCCAATGTTTATCCTAGCAAGGTGCGAGGGATAATCGTAATATCCGAACTGCTTATTGTGGGGTGAACTTAAGTAGGTCATCTCAATAGGATTGAGGACTTAGAGGCAAGGAGTTGAGCTAAATCTATGAGATAGACAAGAACAAGTGTTGTTCACTCAACTATCCAAGAGTTACATGAGATGTAATTGACATGAGTTGTCTACCTAAATAACTATGATATAAGTGATTAGCCAAAGCTGACTTATCTTGTAGTGAAATATGGATCTTGGCCCACTTATAATTATCTTGATTTATGTAGTAGGAGCATCATTTAATAGAATTCCTTGTTAATTGATTTATGTGTACATGACTCTTATTTGTGTGAGTTGATCAATGTTGTAGAGTTATCATGGCACAAAATACTAGTATACTATCACTGCGATCTGTCCTTGAGAAGGAAAAACTTAATGGGAATAACTTCCTTAAGTGGCATCGCAATTTGAGGATAGTCCTCAAACAAGAAAAGAAATTGTATGTCCTTGAAGGGCCTGTTCCTATTGAACCGGCACCTAATGCCCCTAGGGCGGAAAGGGATGCTTACAAGAAGCATATTGATGATGCTTTGGATGTTGCATGCTTAAAGCTTGTCACCATGGACTCTGAGCTTCAGAAGCAACATGATAACTTGGGTGCGTTCGATATGATCGAACATCTGAAAATGCTCTTTGAAGAGCAAGCTAGGCATGAGAGGTATGAGACCTCAAAGGCATTGTTCCAATGCAAGATGGCTGAGTCATCACCACACAGGCCTCATGTGCTCAAGATGATTGGATACATTGAGAGCCTTGAGGGTCTGGGTTTTCCTTTGCAGAAGAAGTTTGCTGTTGATCTAGTCCTGCAATCGTTGCCGGATAGTTACAGCCAATTTGTCATGAATTTCAATGTGAATCATCTTGACAAATCCATGTCTGAGTTGCTTAACATGTTGGGAATAGTTGAGTAACAGATGAAGGCAAATAAATCCAACAGCATATTGATGGTTGGAAATAGCAAAGGAAAGGGAAAAAGCAAGAAGAAGAATTCTGCCAAAAAATTTGGTTCATCTTCTTCACAAGTGCTGAAACCCAAAGGTGGTGTTGCAAAAGAAGTACAATGTTTCCATTGCAAGAAACCTGGCCATTGGAAGCGTAACTGCCCTATTTACCTTGAAGAGGTGAAGAAACAGAAGGGAAGTAAGACTTCCACTTCAGGTATTTTTGTTATAGAAGCTAATATCTCTTTCTCTGCATCATGGGTATTAGATACCGGATGTGGTTCTCACATTTGTGTAAATGTCCAGGATCTGAGAAAGAGTAGAAGATTAGCAAATGGGTGAGATAGACCTGCACGTTGGAAATGGAGCAAGAGTTGCTGCATTAGCCGTAGGAACTTACTATCTATCCTTACCGAGTGGTTTGATTTAACTTGACGATTGTTATTATGTACCCACCATAAGCAGGAATTTGATTTTTGTTTCTTGTCTGGACAAGAAAGGTTTTTCATTTGTAATAAAGAACAATTGTTGTTCTATTTTATTTCAATGATATTTATTATGGTGGTGCATATTTAAGCAATGGTTTGTATGTTCTAAACCTAGAAACACCAATCTATAACATTAGTACGAAGAAGGTTAGATTAAACGATTCTAATGAAACCTATCTCTGGCATTGACGATTGGGCCATATAAACGAGACTCGTATTTCTAAACTCCATAAAGATGAACTTTTAGACTCATTTGATTTTGAATCATATGAGACATGTGAGACATGATTATTAGGCAAAATGACGAAGGCTCCTTTTGCTGGTAAAGGTGAAAGAGCTTCGGACTTGTTAGGTCTTATACATTCTGATGTATGTGGACCTATGTCAACACAGGCTAGAGGTGGATTTCAATACTTCATTACATTTACTGATGATTACAGTAGATATGGCTATGTGTATCTTATGAAACACAAGTCAGAATCCTTTGAAAAGTTCAAAGAATTCAAGAGTGAAGTACAGAATCAACTCGGCAAGAGTATTAAAATGCTTCGATCTGATCGAGGAGGTGAATACTTAGACCGAGATTTTCTTGATCATCTAAAGAAATGTGGTACAGTATCACAACTTACTCCACCAGGTACGCCTCAATGGAATGGTGTATCTGAAAGGAGGAATAGAACTTTGTAAGACATAGTTCGTTCTGTGATGAGTCAAGCTAACCTTCCTTCTTCATTTTGGGGACATGCATTATTGAGTGTTGCATTTACACTTAACCGTTGTTCCATCTAAATCGGTTGAAAAGACATCATATGAGATATGGACTGGGAAGCGTCCCAATTTGTCTTTTATGAGGATTTGGGGTTGTGAGGCTTTCGTGAGACGAGAAGCATCAGATAAACTCGGCCCTAAATCGGACAAATGCCTCTTGGTGGATATCCTAAGGAAACTAAAGGATATTATTTCTATAATCCCATAAAGCACAAAGTGTTTGTTGCTCGTACAACTATTTTTCTAGAAAGAGAATTTATTTCTAGAGAGATCAGTGGGAGGAAAATAGAACTCGAAGAAGTTCGAGATATAGAGGCTGAGATGGAAAAAAGACAGGAACCACAAGTTGTTGTGGGTGAGAATCCTGTACCTGTAACACATAGACCGCATAAGTCTGATAGGACTCGGTATGTGCCTGAGAGATATGGATTTCTTATGACTCATACTGGAGATGTGATGCTCATAGATGAGGATGAGTCCACTTCCTATCAGCAAGCTATTACGGGTCCAGACTCTAAGAAGTGGCTAGAAGCCATGAATTCAGAGATGGAATCCATGTATGAAAACAAGGTATGGACCTTGGTTGATCCACCTGAAGGGGTAAAACCCATAGGGTGCAAATGGGTCTTTAAGAAAAAGACCGACATGGATGGTATTGTGATTACCTTTAAAGGGCGATTGGTTGCGAATGGTTTCAAGCAAGTTCATGGTATTGACTATGATGAAACTTTCTCGCCAGTTGCCATGGTTGAATCCATCCGGATTCTATTGGCTATAGCAGCATACCATGATTATGAGATATGGCAAATGGATGTCAAAACCGCTTTCCTTAATTGAAATCTTTTAGAAGATGTGTACATGACACAACCTAAAGATTTTGTCACTCTAGAGAATGCTAATAAGGTATGCAAATTGCAGAGATCCATTTATGGATTGAAATTTTGTTTTAATGAAGTAATCAAACAGTTTGGTTTCATTAAGAACGAAGATGAGCCATGTGTTTACAAGAAGGTTAGTGGGAGCACTATCGTTTTTCTTGTTATTGTATGTTGACGACATTCTTCTCATTGGGAATGATATTCCAACACTATAGTCTGTAAAGACTTGGTTAGGAAAGAATTTCTCCATGAAGGACTTAGGAGAAGCTACCTACGTGCTAGGTGTAAAGATCTATAGAGATAGATCCAAAAGGCTTCTTGGGCTAAGTCAAAGTACATATATTGACAAGGTGCTAAAGAGGTTTAGCATACAAGATTCCAAGAAAGGTTTCTTGCCCATGTCACATGGCATATCTCTCCCAAAGAATCAATGTCCTAGTACATCTAAGGAGAGAGAGCGAATGAGTAAGATTCCTTTTGCATCAGTAATAGGATCTATCATGTATGCCATGCTATGTACTCTACCGGATGTCGCATATGCTTTGAGTGTCATAAGCAGATATCAATCGGATCCCGGTGAAGGTCACTGGATAGCGGTTAAGAACATCCTTAAGTACTTGAGAAGGACTAAGGATGCATTCCTTGTATACGGAAGCGTTGATGAGCTTGTTGTAAAGTGTTACACAGATGCTAGCTTCCAAATCGACAGGGATGACTTTAGATCGCAGTCAGGTTATGTGTTTTATCTTGGAGGTTGTGCTGTTTGCTGGAAGAGTTCCAAGCAAGAAACAGTTGTCGACTCTACAACTGAGGCTGTGCAAAGTTCCTTCTGAGAACTATGTAGCAGATCCATTGACTAAGCCACTCACACAGCAGAAGCATGATGGTCATACTGCATCCATTGGTATTAGAAACATGGATGATTGGCTTTAGTGCAAGTGGGAGATTGTTAGTGTAATATGGTCGTTTTGGTACAATAATTAGGTGAATTATTGACCAGAGATCAGACCTTATGGTGTGTGTTGTGCTGGAAAGTCTAGTGGAGGCATTATCATGTCTTGACATGATTAAGTGGAAGATGGGCCAAGGTTGGCCATTACTTCCACTAACCTATGTCTTCATTTTGGCATGTGTATGATCTGGTCATCCTCTTCCTCTCTTGGTGTTCTCTGAACGTTTTTGAGTCTTGAGAGTCTTGAGAAAAACACTCACCTTCAGCTTCTTCATTCTTTGTGAGAGAAGGAAGAAAACCATACACACATACACAACCCCGGTTTTCTTGTTGCTAGCACATCAGTCCGGGGAGCTCGAGGCTTGATTCGTGTGACGATTCCAAGCTGGTCACGGTTTGTGTGGATACCGTAGAGGGGCGAGGCTTTTGTCTGGCTCTAACTGATTCGATTCTACAGTTGGGTGAAAGACCTCAACCGAACAAGGTACGTAAAATTGTTATACGGTTTATGCATGCTTCACTTGGTTCTTGGTTGAGTTTCCGTGCTTCCGTTGCTTGTTGTGCTTGGTATGAGTGTCATAATAGCTCTAGGGAAACTTACAGTGGTAGCGGAGCCTCTTGTGAAGCTCTAAACCGGATTTATGTGCATATGTTGATATGTTCATGCATATATATATATGATATGATATATGTGATGTAGCATGATCATTATATGTTGATTTCAATTATATATATATATATATATATATATATATATATATATATATTGTTGTTGGATGTGTCAAAAGTGTTTTGACAACATGAACTTGATTGGTATGTGATATCAATTATGGTGTTCTTGACAGTAAGTTGAAAGGGTTCGACTAGGGAAAACCGAGTGTCGGTTTGTGTATTGAACGATTGTCGTTCAAGTAAAGTTAGGCCATAACATCGATGTTGGTGAGACCAACATCGATGTTGGCATGAAGTTTAGCCTTGGCAGAACCTTCATAACATCGATGTTGTGTGACAAACATCGATGTTCTGATGAAGTTTAGCCTCGGCCGAATCATCACAACATCGATGTTGTGTGACCAACATCGATGTTCTCATGCAAAATTCTCAAAACATCGATGTTTAAGAGTTAAACATCGATGTTATTT
>JAKUCV010005148.1:92510-105729 GCA_028386065.3 Turnera subulata
TGCTAGAGGTGGCTTTCGATACTTCATTACGTTTACTGATGACTTCAGTAGATACGGCTATGTGTATCTAATGAAACACAAGTCGGAATCCTTTGAAAAGTTCAAAGAATTTAAGAATGAAGTACAGAATCGACTCGGAAAAGTATTAAGATGCTTCGATAAGATCGAGGTGGTGAATACTTAGACCGAGATTTTCTTGACTATCTAAAGAGTTATGGTATAGTATCACAACTTACTCCACCAGGTATGCCTCCATGGTATGGAGAATCCGAAAGGAAGAATGGAACCTTGTTAGACATGGTTCCTTCTATGATGAGTCAAGCTGATCTTCCTTCTTCCTTTTAGGGACATGCATTATTGAGTGCTGCATTTACCTTAACTGTGTTCCATCTAATTCGGTTGAAAAAGACACCATATGAGATATGGACTGGGAAGCGTCCCAATTTGTCTTTTATGAGGATTTAGGGTTGTGAGGCTTACGTGTGACGTGAAGCATCAGATAAAATCGACCCTAAATCCGACAACTGTCTTTTGTATGATATCTTAAAGAGTATCATTTCTATAATCCTTTAGAGCACAAAGTGTTTGTGGCTCGGAATGCTATTTTTCTAGAAAGAGTGTCTATTTCTAGAAGAATCAGTGGGAGGAGAATAGAACTCGAAGAAGTTCGAGATAAAGAGGCTGAGATGGAACAAAGGACAGGATCCGCAAGTTGTTGTGGTTGAGAATCATGTTCCTGTAACACATGGATAGGATTCAGTATGAGCCTGAGAGATATGGATTTCTCGTGACTCATACCGGAGACGTGATGCTCTTAGATAAGGATGAGCCCACTTTCTACCAGCTGGCCATTACGGGTCCGGACTCCAGGAAGTGGCTAGAAGCCATGAATTCAGAAATGGAATCCATGTATCAAAACAAGGTATGGACCTTGGTTGATCCACCCGAAGGGGTAAAACCAATAGGGTACAAATAGGTCTTTGAGAAAGACCAACATGGATGGTAATGTGGTTACCTTTAAAGGGCAATTGGTTGTGAAAGGTTTCAAGCAAGTTCATGGTATTGGCTATGATGAAACCTTCTCACCAGTCGCCATGGTTAAATCCATCCGGATTCTATTGGCTATAGCGGCATACTATGATTATGAGATAAGAATTAGGAGAGGCGGGGTAGTAGAATCCAAAGGTTGAGTAGGGGTAAGCGATAAATTCGATGTCTAACAATCAACGATGTCATCATTTGTACTTTGATTTTTCACATAAGGAAAAAACTTTAATTTCCTTGTCTTCTGTGTATATGGGGCAAGTTGTGCATGACTTCACGACATTCTATTGGATCAATCTAGGGGACCATAAAATGAACTACGAAGACCTGATTCTGTGAATGTAATCCCAAACACCTACCTTAACCCACTTCCCAAACACTTGTTGACACAGACCTACGAACACATACCCTCACTGGCCTTCAAACACATACCCATGTTGACACCTACCTAGCCCAGTCTCCATGTTAACGCCACCATGGACACTTGTCTAGAAAAATTACTCCCCAAAAAAAAGATGAATCTGGCTTTCGAGTGCATTATGTTTGAATCGCACCTACTTAAAGAAGATGTCACCCTCCTCAAACCAAAAAAAAATGAAAAGAAAAGAGAAAAAAGGAAGAAAAATGAGGAAAAGAAGTGACTTCGGTGCCTAGATGTTGATTCATTATTCATCATTAGAAACCGGTAAGTGTTTAGCCGCCCTCCAAATACCATTTTACCAAGTACCCACTATCTTCAACCTTCCCAAAAAAACTATCATCACAAACCCGAAACCACATCCACAGATACGTAGGTAATCGGGCAACGGACCCGGTCTATTTGGTTCCCAGATTGATTCAATGGAAAGATTGGGGTTAGTGCTAGATAGGCATGTCACATTGTTGATTGTATTTGAGCCTCCTTCGTAATCATGAGGTTTCTCTTTTTAACTTGTACTTTATTAAATTATAATTATCAATCAAGTCCACCTCTCTCAAGAAGATTCAATGTAAATTCGGTCATCAATTGGAATGCTTCTCCAATGGTCTCTCAAGCGCACTCTGACCGAATGATTTTGGGATTCCCCACTAACCCCTTATTCAAATCGATAGTCAACCTCTCCATTGGCTATCCGAGTATGCCTAACCCGAGTGGTCTCCACCCTGCACAAGTGTACTGGTCACTATCCCAAAAAATAATAAAAAAAAATAGAGAGAGAAAAAGGAAAAAGTCCGCTAGGTTGAGAACCCGAAAGGGCGGCCTAGGCAAAAGTTAGGACATGCCTGCTAGGTTGAAAACCCAAAAAGGTGGCCTAGGCAAAAGTTAGGGCAAAGGAAAAAATGAAAATGGGGATAGGAGCCAATAATGATGAATCCATACACCAGACCACATCTTTCTACATTGCGAAAGCCACTCATCAAAGGTAGACCACTTCATTGGCTACATCATCATAAAAAAAAGGGGTTATAGAAGCATCCAGGAGCATCACCTCCATTCATTTTGGGATTTCCACTCATCCATCCCCCTTGCCTTGATTAGATGGATTTCCATCCATCAAAACCTATTGGCAAAGCTCACCCCTGGGTCACAATTTGTTAGTGTAATATGCCCAAAAGCCAATCAATGGATGATTGTTTGTAGTCATGTATATACATTAAGGTTATTCCAATAAATATGATTATGAGATAATCGCTTGCACATATTTATAACCCTAGAATGCTTTGTATTCTTAAAATGTCCCTAGTCGATTATTATTATGGATGGGTTGTAATAATAAATTAAGACTAGCGTATGTTGAGAATTATATGAGATATGAATTCTATATACGGGTACAAGTTAGAGAACTTGTGGACTGGACCGACCCACATAAGAACGCTATATGGAATGTTATATGATTGTCATTAGCGGTTCTTATATGTATTGTCCTTAGACCTGAGATCATCAAGGTTCCCAGCATATGAGTCGTATACTTTGATATTATTCCTAGTCATCCGTAACTGGGTGGTCTTAAGGGTAATCATTGGGTATATGATAAATGTGTAGTGGGTTTTGATTGATCAAGATGGGATTCGTCCGACCCATATAACGGGTACATTATCAGATGGGCCTCTTGATAGAGTTGAACTGTAAATGCATGGCCATGCACGGATTATATGATATGGTGATATCATTAGGATCCGTTTTACACAGTTAACTCGGGGATCAAGAAACTAAGATTAAACATATACGAGAATGACATTTTCCATGTCTCGGTTTAATCTTGATAATGGGACGAAAGGACGATGACATGTTTACGAGGCATATTGAATCAGTACTGATCTTGTCGTTCGGGTAGCAATGATGTGTTGCTAGACGCCGCTCTTTGCTTATAATTGTTAAATGAGATTTTACAATTATTTTCGGACGTTACAAGTGCCTACAGGGTCACACACATAGAACCGTTGATTCGAGCAGGTGGTTGAACCGTGGTTGGACCATGGTTCAACCGGGTGTAGTAGGACCGCGGTTGGACCATGGTTGGACCAGGATCGTTTTGGGCTGGTTTGGTTCAGTAATTATCAGAATTATTAGACCAAATTGTTGTTGTGTTGTGTGTTTGTACATTAGTGGAGACAAGATTATGTGGAGACATAATCATGTTGGGAATGGGCCATTATGTTTGCCATTACCCATTGTCTTTTAGCACTAATTGAAGTGGGTAATCTGATTACTCTTCTCCAGTATTGCATTCTGGTTTTTGTGAGTCTTGAGAGTGTTTTCAGACCAGCAAGAACACACACAAACAATTCCTTTCTTTGAGAAAGAAAGAAGAACAAAACACACCACAAAGCTCCCGGATTTCCGCAGCTAGCACCGGGTTTCGGGAGAGCTCGAGTTGGTTATCGTGTGACGATTTCCTGCTTGACATCACGGTTCGTGTGGATACTGTAGAGGAGCAGGATATCCTTTCGGCTCTAGCTGATTCGGTTCTTTAGTTAGGTGAAAGATCCTAACCGTTTCAGGTATGTTTGTTTTTGTTCTTCGGTTTAGTTGCTTCACTTGGATCCTTCATGTGTTTTCGGGTTTCCGCTGTACATTTGTTGCTTTTAGATTCTCTATTTCGCATGACCGGAAACTTACAGTGGTAGCGGAGCCTCTTGTGAAGCTCTATGTTGATATGTGCATATGTTGATGATATGCAAATATATATGATGTGTTATATGTGATGTAGCATGATCGTTATATGTTGACGTTGGTTTGTGTCAAAAGTGTTTTGACAACAAGATGTGAAGGGTTCGACAAAACGAAAATCGATCGTCGGTTTTCGGAAGGAACGATGATCGTTCTAGTGCTGCAGGGCCAGGACATCGCTGTTCATAAGATGGACATCGATGTCCACATGAGGATTAGCCTTGGCTGAGCCTGTTCTATGAAAGGTTGGCCTTGGCAGATTCACATGAACATCGATGTTCAGGATTGAACATCGATGTCCAAGAGCCTTGTGAGATTGGTTTGAGATTCCAGAGACCAAATAACATCGATGTTCACTTTATAACATCGATGTCCTTGTTTTCCAGAGTCTCAAACATCAATGTTTCAAACTGCTGCCAAGTTTTTGGACCTTCGGAACTTTCGAACATCGATGACCAAGAGTTGAACATCGATGTTCTTGAGTTCCAGAGGCCAATGAACCTTAGGAACTTTCCATCGATGTCCAAGAGTTGAACATCGATGTTCTTGAGCTCTACCAAATAGTTTGGACTTCCAGAACCTCAAGGACATTGATGTTCATGACAGGACATCGATGTTCTTGTGTTCCAGAGGCCAAATGACATCGATGTTCATGACAGGACATCGATGTCCTAGAGTACCCGAGGCCAATGGACATCGATGTTCAGAAATGGACATGCCCAGATACTTACACAATTAGCATTTGATGAGTTCATAGTCATTGGGAATTCTTCTCTTTAAGGCTTTTTGCGCTTTTGACAGGATAACTCGCATTTTCTTAAGTTGCTTGACCTTCACCTTAGCTCGAATGATTTTCAATGCTCATGCATCATACTAGGGGCACTTGCATTCAAATGCACCATGTAGGAATGAGATTGCACTTGCATCCATACATATGGTAATAGATAGCACTTGCACTTCAAGAGGCAAACACATCATTGTGGAATTAGGGGGTACTTGTATAAAAAAAAGCATGTAGAAATTAGAAGCAATGGCACACCAACAAAAATATAGAAGCTAGGGGCACCCTCATGCATTGAAAAGATGAACACATTGTAGGCATGCTCATGCATCACTTACATATAGAACACATTGTAGGCATGCTCATGCATCACTTACATGTAGAACAGGGATTCCCTGATAAGGTAGATTCGGTTGGGGACAAATGATTAATGAGGGAGGCAACAACATGAATTCGTCACTTGATGTATACTTACACTTCCAAAGGTTGCTAGCTGAAGGGGCATGACATGAACAAATCTTGTAGATAATGGGAATTCTAGGGGCATGCCATGCCTAATTGCTCTGACTCGTCAAGCTGACTTCTCGCAATAGGCACCTCTACCTTGGGATTAAACCTACATCATGACACTAGGGGGCACGGCTGGTCCATGATCTGGGTTAATGAGTTTGGAAGGGGCATTGTAATGTCCCGACTTGTCGACTGCCACTAAAGACCAACACGGGACCTTTCCAACAAGCTTTGTCCACACTCGCACGTTTTCGGGGAAAACTTCCCAGGAGGTCACCCATTCTAGAATTGCTCCAAGTCAAGCACATTTAACCTTGGAGTTTTTCTAGAATGAGCACCGAAAAGGTAGGTGCACCTTGTTGATATAGTTAGTACCTATCAAACCGTTTAAGCTATTCTCAATCGTACAGTCCCATACCTATACAACCTCGAAATCACTTCATTTGAGCTATTCTTAATTATACACTCCCATACCCGTATAATTACGAAATCGCTCCAACAGTGCAGCCCCATCCCTACACAGTCTCAGGATCTCTCCTATTCCGGTGTGGATTCGGTTCATTCATGTGCCCCTCCGTCTAAAGCTTGCTGGAAGCCGCTCCTTATCCATGCTCATTCCGGCACCAGCGTACACTTCCTGGCCTCATAGACCCCGGGGTATCCCAGGCCCACCAACTTTCGCTAGGTTCGTTCCCGAACCCTGCACCGTACTAGAGGAGTCCTGGAGCTCCGCTACCAACTGTAACGTCCGGACTTGTCGACTGTCACTATAGACCAACACGGGACCTTTCTAACATGTTTTGTCCTCACTTGCACATTTCCGGGGACAACTTTCCAGGAGGTCACCCATCCTAGAATTGCTCCAAGTCAATCACGTTTAACTTTGGAGTTTTTCTAGAATGAGCACCGAAAAGGTAGGTGCACCTTGTTGATATAGTTAGTACCCAACAAACCGTTTAAGCTACTCTCAATTGTACAGTCCCATGCCTGTACAACCTCGAATCGCCCTAACTGTGCAGCCCCATCCCTACACAGTCTAAGGATCTCTCCTATTCCAGTGTGGATTCGATTCATTCCTGTGCCCCTAGAACCCTGCCAGAAGCCGCTCCTTGTCCACGCTCATCTCGGCACCGGCGTTCACTTCCCGCCCTCATAGACCCCAGGGAGTCATAGGCATGCTACCCATCCTTGGAGTTAAATTTTCAAGGCATGCAACCCCATATTTTGAGTCAAGCTTCCCAGGGCATGCTACCCTATGCGGACTTGAGATTTTCTCGGGGCGTGCTTCCCAGTGAGGTTTGAACCAATTGTTGGGGCATGTAACCTCACTCTGATCGATTGACTCCTAGGGACGCGGTAGGCCCATTTGTCTAGCTATGACTAAGTAGATCGCCTATTGGGCTGCGGGTTGGGACACCTAGGATGATTGTGGGCTAGGGGCATGTCAGGCCACAACTCGATGGTGCTGGGGGCATCATGCCCCATCTCGAGAATTTCGAACCAGGGGCATGATGTGCCCGCATTTAGGCAAGGGGCAAGACACACCCTACCTCCAACAAGCCCACTAGGGAACCTGGTGACACGAGAGACATGAACTATAGACACACCCAGCAAAACCATGCTGAGATAGTAGGGCATCTACCCCGCTTTGATTTGTGTGTCTGAAGGGGCACAACACGCACCATTTCCTTTAAATCCAGTAGATAGGGGCATGGGATCTAGGCGACCCGACCATGAGACAACACTTTTCTCAAACCTTTGAGATTGTGAGGGAGCCAGAAATACCAAATAACCCAGTCACATCCAACCCAAACCCGAGAATGTAAGGAACCCAGAAGTGAGGCAACCAGACCATGAGATGACACCTAGATGTGAGACACCCAAAGACGAGTGGAGCCCAGTTGGGAGACTCTAGTCAAATGCCGAAGATCCAGTCTTTGCGAACCATGGGATGAAGAAACTAACCAAAACCATTATCATTCGCCAAGAGATGAGAAGACCTAGCCAATGGATAGATGAGAGAATCCAGCTAGAAGCCGATAACCCAGTTATCGCAACCAGAGTCCAGAGAGGAACCGGTCCTAAAGCCGGGACCCAGCACCCGCAGACCAAAAGATAAAGGGATCAAACAAGAGAGAACCTTGAGAGAATTAGGAGAGAACCTAAAGCCGGGTCCCAGCATCCGCAAACTGTGAGATGAGGGAAACCATGAGAGGAGCCACCTAGGGGAGGGCACCCAGTCAAATAGGCATCGAGTTAGGAAAGCTGAAGACCTAGTCTTTGCAAACCCGAGGGGAACCCGGTTGAGAGTTCAGCTCAGTTAGGAGAGTTCAGCCAAAAGCTAAAAACTCGGTCTTTGTACCCCAAAAAAGAACCAACAAATCCATGAGATTAGCAAACACAAACCAGTAAGATAATGAGAGAACAGAAGGTACCTAAAGGCAAAACAACTGAGCCATGAGTGAAAAGCCAAGGACCCGATCCTTACAACCCTGAGTAGAGCTCAGAACAAGCCGACCATGAGAAGAAGGACCCGGTCCAGAGAGAAACCAGTAAGCCAGAAACCCAGTAAAACCAGATGAGAGGAATGCCAGAGAGGAGTCCAGAAGTGAGGGATCCAGACCTAGAAGAACCCAGTCAAAAGAGAAGGAAACCAGACGTGAGCAACCCAAATGGGAGAAAACCATGAGGGAGTGCAGACATGAGGGAAACCAGCCATGAGGGAGAAAACCGTGAGGGAGTCCAGGCATGAGGGAGAAAACCGTGAGGGAGTCCAGACGTGAGGAAAACCAGCCATGAGGGAGAAAACCATAAGGGATCCAGACATAAGGCAAACTAGTAAGCCAAGGGCCAGCCCTTGCAAACCCAAGATGACCAGATCTTGAGACATACAAGTAAAAAGCCGGGAACCCAGTTCTCCCAATGGGGAAAGCAGACAAAAGCCGTGTACCCAGTACCCGCAAAACCAAAGCTGAGGACCTGATTCTCACAAACTTTGGGATGAGATGATTCCCAAAGGACCAAACAGAATCCAACCGACAAGGATGAGATGATTCCTTGTTAACAACCCGATAGATGAGATGATTCTATCGCCCTAGGATGAGATGATTCCCGAAAACCATAGCGTGGGATAAGGTGATTCCTAAACAGAATCCAGCCGACAAAGATGAGATGATTCTTTGTCAACAACCTGATAGATGAGAAGATTCTATCGTCGCGGGATGAGATGAATCCCAGAAACCATAGCTTGGGATGAGATGATTCCCAAACAAAATCCAGCCTACAAAGATGAGATGATTCTTTATCAACAACCCGATGGATGAGATGATTCTATCGCTGCAGGATGAAATGATTCCCAGAAACCATAGCTTGGGATGAGATGATATCCCAAATAGAATCCAACCGACAAAGAAGAGATTATTCTTTATCAATAACCCGATAGATGAGAAGATTCTACCGCCCCGAGATGAGATGATTCCCGGAAACCTGGGATGAGATGATTCCCAAAGACCAAACAGAATCTAGCGGACAAGGATGAGATGATTCCTTGTCAACAACCCGATAGAAGAAATGATTCTATCGCCTCGGGATGAGAAAATTCCTGGAAACCATAGCTTGGGATGAGATGATTCCCAAACATAATCCAGCCGACAAAGATGAGATGATTCTTTGTCAACAACCCGATAGATGAGATGATTCTATCTTCTTGGGATGAGATGATTCCCAGAAACCGAGGGCCAGTCCCTCAAAACTTCGGGAAGAGATGATTCCTGAAGAGGAGCATGGGATGCTCCAAAACTTGGCACACACACCACACATTATCAATCAAATTTGATTGTTCCTTTCTTACGTTGTTTCGTCCTTAGTCCCAAAGGACTCATCAACGAGGGGCATCAGCGAACACGCAAATTTGACCCATGAACATTTTACTAAAAATAGATTCCAAACATGCTCAAACTTGAGGTTAATGAGATGATTTGATTTTGAGTTAAGGCATGATAAGAATTTAATTTAGCAGAATTAATGTATTTTGATGATCTAAACCATTATGCACTTAAACCTTAGGATTAATGAGATAATTTAATCTTAAAGTAAAATATATAATAGGGTTTATTTACATTAAAATACATTTCATTTCGTTGCTTGGGCTCTTTTAGTTGTTTTTAACCCAATTATATTGAGATGATTTATTTTTGGGTTAGAAATGGGTTTAAGGGTCCAAGTTAATGAATTCTCCAGAGTTTATCCAGCCCATTAACACATTTCTTGCAGGCTAATTTTAGCTCTGATTTTCGTGGAAAATCAGAGTTACATTATCATTTAAGTAGATTTTGTGTTTTTGGTATGATTTTGCTTAAAATGGGTATCAATGTGTAATCAATCAATCTTGGAATGATTTAGGGGAGTGGGGATCAAGTAATTGTGTGATTCTGGGTTAATTAGGGATTAATTACATGGTAGGATCAAGTTAGAGCTGAATTAGAGGGATTGGGGGTAAAAAAAGGAAAGAACGAGTGACACGCGGGGTGACCGGTGGTCGTCGCGAGCACCTGGCGGTCATCCTCACATGACCGCCGGCACTGGTGGTCATCCAAAGGAAGACCGCCGGCAGCGGCTGTCATAGGTGCCCAGAACCCCTGATTTTCTCTAATTTTGTTTCTAATTCGATCCTACGTGGTTTTGGACCAGATTGTCGGGCATAATCTTCACCATTAAGCAGGTCTATGCCCCTAGGCTTCCCAGAGCACTATAAATTGGACTCCTAACACACATTTCTAGGGACACACAATTTTTCTCACACATACACCCATAAGCCTTGAGTGCTTGGAGAAACTCTACCTCTCTATGTCTATAGATACATTCTTAGGCAGAAACTCTAGAGGAATTTCGTGGGAGGCATCAACACTAGTCCATCAAGGGTGAGTCAAGAAGAGGATCAAGCATTGAGCTTAGGAGTAGAAAGAATGTGGGTGTAGAACTCAACCCATTGCAAGCAGCTAGAAGAGGGCTACAAGAGGTAACACTAAACCTTCTTTTGATTGATCTTTGTTGATTAGATGCTGATGCTTTTGATGATGTAAGTGGCCGATTTGTGCCGTGTTTAGAACTACATGGCTTTGACTCCGGTTACTCGGGTAAGTAGGTAGTCTCGATTTTACAACGGGATGCAAGCCAAATCTTCTTCTTCTCCCCCATTTTTTTAGTCTCGACCCAACATGGATGGGTGCCTAACACCTTCCCATCTGTGACGAACCCCCAATCCCATGATTTTGGTTCGCCATGACCATGTAACCTAAAGGAGTCACATTAAGGTTTTTCCTAAGTTTTGTCCTTAATAAAATTTGGGTGGCGACTCCAATGTCATGGGATTGACCCGAGGAAGAAGGTGAAAAGATTAGGTGAATAGGCCTAAGTGATTTTGGGTCGGGTATTCACACTATGACATTTCTAGAAAACAAAACTTTCAGTTGAGGGCTGCACTAATGTGTACAATCAATGATTATCCTCCATATGGCATGCTGTCAGGGTGGAGCATGGGTGGTAGGTTAGCTTGTGCCACTTGTATGGATTGAACAAAGGCATTTAACTAGGCTAAAGTATGGGCATTAAACTTCTTCGTTTCACTGTCATCGTCAATTTTTACCACTTGACCATGCACTTAGTGTAAGTTTTCCTAGAGCTATTATGACACTCATAACAAGCACAATATGCAGCGGAAACAAGGAAACTTAACCAAGAACCAAGTGAAGCATGCATAAACCGTATAACAAAATTTACATACCTTGTTCGGTTGAGGTCTTTCACCCAACTGTAGAGCCGAATCAGTTAGAGCCAGACAAAAGCCTCGCCCCTATACGGTATCCACACGAACTGTGATCGGCTTGGAATCGTCACACGAATCAAGCCTCGAGCTCCCCGGACTGATGTGGTAGCAACAAGAAACCGGAAGCTATGTGTTTTGGGTGTTTTGGTGTTCTTCTTTTCTTTCACAAAAAAGAAGAAGAAGAGAGGTGTGTTTTTCTCTGAAATGCTGAAGCAAAAAATGTGAGAGAGGGAGGGAATGATCTGATCATTACACACTGAACCCACTCAACAAAAGCGTTGGCCTAATGGCAAACATGGTGGACCAAAAGTAGCATTATGATAATGCATCCACATAATCATGTTACCCACTAAAGCACAAAACACACCAACTCATCACAGCACTTAAAGGGGCTCAATTATGCTGACATTCAGCAAACCAACCACCCAAAAACGACCTTGGTTCAACCACGGTCCAACCATACACGGTCCAACCACGGTTCAACCACCTGCTCGAATCAACGGTTCTATATGTGTGACCCTGTAGGCACTTGTAACGTCCGGCAATAATTGTAAAATTCTCATTTGACAATTATAAGCAAAGAGCGGCATCTAGCAACACATCATTGCTACCCGAACGACAAGATCAGTACTGATTCTCTATGCCTCGGAATATGTCATCGTCCTTTCGCCCCATTATAAAGATTAAACACGAGACATGGAATATGTCAATCTCGTATATGTTTAATCTATGTTTCTTGATCCCCGAGTTAACTGTATAAAACGGATACCCGTGATATCACCATATCACCTAATCCGAGCATGGCCATGCATTTAACAGTTCAACTCTATCAAGAAACCACCCGATAATATACCCTTTATATGGCTCAGACGAATCCTCTCTTGATCAATCAAAACCCACCACATACTCGTCATATACCCAATGATTACCCTTATGTCCACCCAGTTACGGGTGACTAGGAATAATATCAAAGCACATGATTCATATGTTGGATACCTTGACGATCTCAGGTCAGAGGACAATACATCTATAAGAACCACTAATGACATACATATAACGTTCCATGTAGGGTTCTTATGTGGGTCAGTCCAGTCCATAAGTTCTCCAACTTGTACTCGTATGGAGAATTCATATCGCATATGCAATTCTCAACACACGCCAGTCTTAATTTATTATTACAACCCATCCGTAATAATAATCGACTAGGGACATTTAAGAATATGAAATATTCTAGGGTTATAAGTATGTGCAAGCGTTTATCTCATAAACGATACTTATTGGAATAACCTTAATGTGTGTACGTGACTACAAATAATCATCCATGATTGGCTTTTGGGCATATTACACTAACAATCTCCCACTTGCACTAAAGCCAATCATCCATATATCTCATACATGTGGATCTAGCATAACCATCATGCTTCCGCTGCGTGAGAGGCTCAGTTAAAAGATCTAATACATAGATCTCAAACGGAACTTTGTACAGCCACAGTTGTAGGGTCGGCAACTGTTTCTTGCCTGGAACTCTTCCAGCAAACACCGCCGCATCCAAGACAAAACACTTAAACTGATTGCGATATAAAATCATCCCTGTCAGTTTGGAAGCTAGCATCTTTGTAACACTTTACAACAAGCCCATCAACGCTTCCGTGAACCAGGAATGCATCCTTAGTGCTTCTCAAGTACTTAAGGATATTTAACCGCTGTCCAGTGACTTTCACCGGGAGCAGATTGGCATCTGCTTGTGACACTCAAAGCATAAGCGACATCCGGTCTAGTACATAGCATGGCATATATGATAGATCCTATTGCAGAAGCATAAGGGATCTAACTCATCCACTCTCTCACCTTAGTCATACTAGGATATAGACTCTTTGAGAGAGATATGCCATGTGACATGGGCAAGAAA